>VOPJ01015826.1:0-16423 GCA_014673585.1 Semibalanus balanoides | reverse complement strand
TTACTATGCAGCGAAAGCCGCGATGTTAGCGCCGCCGAATTACCGAGAATGCCCACTTTTATCGCGGGCGTGTCGGGAGCGAATACTACAGCCAACCTGAAGATTGCCTTTGTGATGTGCACTGCCGCTGGCTTTACTGGCTGCTGATGACGCATTAGGCTTTAGGTGGTATGGTACCACGGTCAGCAGGACACAGACAGACGCTTCGTGTGCGCTGAGCCTCTCCGAGTCATCTGACTCCAGTCCAGTCACCGACCAGCCCCTCACCGGCTATAGAGAGGCCGGTCACCTGCCAGTCCTCTGTGACCTGTGACCGGCCCGGCGACAGGACGACCGGCAGGGGCGCCCACTGACGACGCACCGGCGCCACATCACCATAACAAATCAGTTAAACAAACCAATTCTGATTTCATCAGAGCATTTCTCACACATTATCCGTCTAATCATCTCCATTAGAGCCGGCGCCGGGGCCGGCGGCGGTGGTGGCGCCGTCCGCGCCCGCCGCCATTTGCATAATGCCGGCCGGCCGGACACGTCGCGGCCTCACCAGTGGTGACGCACGGATGGTGTGAGGGAAGCGGGCCGGCTCCTCACCGGACACAGGTGACGTGGCAGGGTCTCCAGTGTCACTTGTCACCGCGCGCGGGACACAGATGGCCTGAGAGGAGGAGCCTGGTGAATCCCAATGGTTGATGGACGGTGTTCTGTTGGATCAGTCGGCCACTGTTAATTCGTCCGTGGTCAGTGGTCAGTGGTGTTAATTCGTCCGTGGTCAGTGGTCAGTGGTGGTCAGTAGTGATGAGGCAGTGTTGTACAAGTTTACGTTTGTTGGTTTTTAGACCATCAATAAATGTTGTACTCCCAAATTATGTGTGGTAAAAATGTTTTGTTTTTGTACTTCTCATTGAATTTTATGAACTTGTATAATACATTTAACATTTACCTATAACATAAATATACCCGTAAGACGCCTTAAACGGCGAAGACGAGCGAGTCCGAATAAATCCGCGTCAATTATCACCCGTCTAACGGAGGATCGTCTGGTGCAAAGCGATGATTTTGATTATTTTCGCGTGTTGTTTTGCCGTCACAAATAGATCCGAACTAAAATCGCATACTATAAACTAAATAGGTTTTGAAGCGTTATTTTTAAATTTGCAATTATAAGCTTCATGTTGTAGGCAAAAAATTCATTTATGGGGTGGGTATTAGATGATTTGATTGCGCTTACAGCCCCGGCGATCATTTTTATCGTCTAGCACCCTTTGTTTTTGAGCTACGGCGTGTAATTAAGGAGAGGAAGGGTTTAGTAAAATTCGTCGAATAAAATATTACAGACAGATTTAACAGTGATACTGCATGCAAACCTAAATTTTTAATGCCATTTAGAGACGGTACATTGGTCTATACATTGGTTGTTTGTTTTATCGCTTCACGTCCCATAGGTGCTGAGCACGTTGATTAAATTTGTGAAGACGTCATAAAACTATATTGCTTGTTATAGCAGTAACTTTGCACGTTACACGCCGCCGCTGATCGACACATAGTGCATACGCCGGGCGGATCGTTTCCTACGGCAATCTGTGTTTGACCCGTGTCTTTGCGACTTTTGGTGCCGAGATATAGGTCCTGGTATTGCAACGATGTTTTGTAGTAATTTTTGTGGACGAACAGGGTGTGCACGTGCGCACGGGGCAGTGTGACCCCAGAGTTTACCTGTGGCAACATTTCCAATGTGTGGTCTCCAGCCTCACACAAAATTTTAGCTTATAGGTCAAAGCGCGTTTCAGCTACAGCAGGATAATACTTTATGACACCCCTGACGCGGCAACGTGTCCGCCCCGTACTGACCCATACACGAGAAAAAAACTGTCAATAATCATAATGTCATGCTATGGGGCATTCATATGGCGAAGACCGCTTGTCAATCGGACGGGTTCAAAATAGAAGCTTCTGACCAGCGTCGCGGTCTGCCCGCGGGCCGGGCCGCCGGCCGGTCGGCGCTTATATGCTGAGAAAAACCGTATTCAATGAGACTCGCTCCCGCTTCGCGCTCGCTCGTAATGATATACATGCATATTTATACAACATTCATCATGAATATATCAGTATTTGTTTGTTTTTGTCCTACCATCAGGTTATTTTTGTACTCTACCATTCCAAAGATATGTACTCCTACACCAACACAAAAAGTATAATTCACACCTGGATGAATGTAGGTCAGTAATTCACCTTTTCATCCATTGATTCACACACATCACCAAAAGGTGATGTCTTGAAGGAAGGTGATCTGGCTGACAGTGATCTAGCTGACAGTTGATCTAGCTGACAGTGATCTGGCTGAGCAGGATCTGGCTGACAGTGATCTAGCTGACAGTGATCTGGCTGACAGTGATCTAGCAGCTGGACGATGATCTGGCTGACAGTGATCTAGCTTGACAGTGATCGGCTGACAGTGATCTGGCTGAACAGTATCTAGCTGACAGCGATCTAGCTGACAGTGATCTGGCTGACAATGATCTGATGACTGACAGGATCTGGCTGACATGTCATAGCTGACAGTGATCTGAGCGACAGTGATCTAGCTGACCAGTGATCTGGCTGACAGTTGATCTAGCTGACAGTGATCTAGCTGACAGTGATCTAGCTGACGTGATCTGGCTGCGACAGTGATCTGGGCTGACAGTTGATCAGCTGACAGTGATTCTAGCTGACAGTGATCTAAGCTGGACAGTGATCTAGCTGACAGTATCTAGCTGACAGTGATCTAGCTGACAGTGATCTAGCTGACAGTGATCTAGCTGACAGTGATCTGGCTGACAGTGACTACCTGAGTGATCACATACCACTGACAGTGTTCAGCGGTCAGTAGAACATGGCTAGTGGTCCGTAGTCCGTAGTCCGTAGTCCGTAGTCCGTAGTCCGTAGTCCGTAGTCCGTAGTCCGTAGTCCGTAGTCCTAGTCCGTACGTCCGTAGTCCTAGTCCGTAGTCCGTAGTCCGTAGTCCGTATCCGTAGTCCGTAGTCCGTAGCTGTAGTCTGTATCCGTAGTCGTAGTCGTAGTCTGTAGTCTTGTAGTCTGTAGTTCTGTAGTCCTTAGTCCGTAGTCCGTAGTCCGTAGTCTGTAGTCTGTAGTCTGTAGTCGTAGTCCGATAGTCCGTAGTCCGTAGTCGTAGTCCGTAGTCTAGTGCGTAGTTGTAGTCTGTATCTGTAGTCTTAGTTTCTGTAGTCTGTAGTCCGTAGTCGTATTAGTCGCGTAGTCGTAGTCCTGTACTTAGTCTGTAGTCTGTAGTCTGTAGTCCGTAGTTAAAGTTCTGGTGACTTCAGATGACCTCAGCTGGCCTGACATAGATCACCAAGCAGCATACCTGACCTTGGGTTACCGAGATACAAAAGATATGTATATAAACAGTTAACTCCTCATATTAATGTTCTTATGAAATCATGTAAGTTTTAAAATCTCTCGGACAAACACTGGCTAAGGCGAGGTAAGGTCACAAACATTTTGCAAGGTAAGGTCGCTTGACGTGACCTGGTAACCTGGCCTGAGATGAACTGAGGTCACAATGTTCACAAAATGTACGTAATTGATGCTCTAAGAGCCGTGCCAAATTTAGCGGCGCTGCGAGCCGCCGTTTTCCCGCTATTTCCGAAAAACCTCAGGGGATGGGGTTGATCCAAAATGCCCCCCTCCGCACTGCTGAGCAAACGCATGTATGTTTACAAAATAACATTTGAGCTTAACTGGCAATTGACATAGTATATGACATAATCAAATAGCATATTTACTTACAAATCGACTTACAGCTCACACTCATCACATGAATTAAACAAAATGTCACATTTTTAATTTTCATTACAAAATATTATTAAAGGCACATTAATCGCACCTGTCGGAAATTTCTTAATGAGAACCGTTATTTACTTTATCATAGATCAGACTGTGTACTGTGAGCAATTGTGCATTTTTCATTTCTGAAGACACAATGCCATTTTAAGTTTACTGATTTCATGAATAGGAATAATTGGTATTTTACTTCGAACCATGGCACACACCAGTACTTGAACCCAATGTTTCCCTCCCTTCACAATATGCTTGAAGTTGGCATTTTTCAGCTTCCTATCGACATGGCGGACTTTCCAAATGCACGGTAAATACCCTCAGTTTGCGGCCAACCCAAGTATTCTGTTTAAGACCATTCTCACGATTTCTGCCTGCATAACCTTGATCCATAAGTTGTCAAAAGGCAACATATCAGCCGGCGGATTCGCCACCATTTGTTATCTGCACGCATCTTGAGAGGAGAGCGACAGCGACAGTGACAGCAACAGCGACAACAATAGCGACAGTGACGGCGACAGCGACAACAATAGCGACAGTGACGGCGACAGCGACAACAATAGCGACAGTGACGGCGACAGCGATAGCGACAGTACAGCGTCGTGTATAAATTCGGCTGGTGTTGATTGTAAGCTGGTGACGTCATACCTGGTTGACGCAGCAGGGAGCCCCGGCGAGGCGGCACACTGTGCAGTGTGCACTGTGCAGTGTGCACTGTGTATGTAGGTGTGCCCGCGATACACGACGTAGTCGTCCTGTTCTGGGCACCGCACACTGCCGAACCCGGCCACTCTTGGTATCGTGTATGTAAATGGCATTGTGTAATGTGTATATCGCCCTCAGCATTGAACTTGACTGAGGCACCCTGTTTTGTAGTCACGAGCGCCTGTGCTGCTCCCTCCACCGCTACCATCCACCGCTACCGCCCACCGCTTCCATCCACCGCTACCATCCACCGCTACCGCCCACCGCCGCCCACCGCTACCATCCACCGCTACCATCCACCGCTACCTTCCACAGCTACCATCCACCGCTACCGCTCACCGCTATCGTCCACCGGTACCGTATGACATAAGTGTATTCTACCTGCAAAGTAAGAAACTGTCGATGCCCATAAACTTAGGCAGGTATGTTGTTGGAAATAATGTTATAATTGTCCGGATCGATACACATACAACAAATGCTATTCATTTCAGGTTATATTCAGACTTTCCAGATTTTACGCGGAAGATTGGGTGTTCTTTGCATATAAAATACCAACAATCGATCTTTCTGAAATTGTTGCACGTTTCAGGCATCATGTTTGTCCATCCGACTGTCTGACTGACTGTTGTCCCCATCTCGTTATCACCCTCGGGAGGCAGGCCACTGGTCACTGATTGTGATCCCGGCAATGACACCCGTCACTGCAGCTGACGAAATGTCTTAACTCAGCTGCAAAAATTGTACTCCTTTGTTCCGCTCCGGGTCATCGGGATTGCGCATGCCAGGTGCTCGCCAGGTGGCTGGTACAGCCAGTTTGGCAGATCGTAAAAATGCAGCTCTTGAATTGAATTTTATGTTTGATGTAGTATGGATTACGGCGAATGCACCGGTATGGAATTTAGGCAAGCTAGCAAAGAGGAAAGATTATGGGATGAAAAGGTTATGGAAGGAGATATTGGGAAGTGAAAAGAAAGACGAGGAAATAGCGAGAGATTCGGAAGAGAGAGAGAGAGAGAGAGAGAGAAGGATAATATATAATATAATATAATATATATAATATATATATATAAATATATATATATTTATATATATATAAATATATAATATATAATATATATAACATGAGAAACGCGCACACCAATTTTCAAAGAACTTTGTAATCTAAAATATTCCCAAGGCATTGTAATTGGATACAGTTGTAGGGGTGCATTTAAATTGAAATATGTTAAAAAATAATACACCAAGAAAGGAATGTACTGCAAACGATAATCAAATATTGCTCCTTACAACAATAAATCGTGTTTACGATTATGCATACGGCAGGTCTACCATGCGTCGATTCTACCACGAAGTGCCGTGCTGACAATTGCCATCTTTTCAGACGGGACCAGTTTAGGCCACGGAACGGTGAGTGTTAGCGATATTCTGTAAAAGCCAGTTCTAAAAATTGTCCAGTAGATGGATCTTGTTGGCTAGCAGCCACTACATCGGGCCTGTAAATTCGAGCCCTTAGTCTTCGCTCAAACTTAATTTCGCGGGAATAAAGCCGGCAGATGAGGGAAGCACTGTAACTTCAATTAGTGGTCCCGCCTTCTGTGTTGGTAACAGCTTAGTTCTTATCGGTTCGCTGTGTTGTGTGGGGGGGGGAACTAGTCCTGCCTTGCAAAGTCAGTCTTGCTGTTGGCGGCTTCATAGACTCTGACTCCCTGTCGCACCAGGGCGGGACCTCTGACTTCTGTTGCTACAGGCGGACTCTGGGACTCTGTCGCTAACAGGTGGGACTCTATTTCCCCTTGCTCTGAAACCGTGCCGCCCCCGGCCGAAACGGCTACGAAACAGCAAGCCTGCCCGGCTCGGGGAGAAGAGCGTGGCCCGCTGCCAGTGCCCACTAGATTTGCCGCCCGAATACGGCTGCTGAACAAGCTAGCTGCGCCGGCCTCGAGAGGAGCGTTGCCGCTGCCAGTTGCCACTAGGGTGGCCGCCGATTCGCTACTGAACAGCAGCTGCCCGGCTCGGAGAGCGTGCCGCTGCCAGTGCCACTAGGTACTGGTACACTAGGTGCCGCTATGGGCCGCAGTGCTGCAGCGGCAGGCGCAATTCGAAATTAAATACGACGATCAGTAAGGATCCCGAAAAAGCAAAACACTGCGGTGCGTTACCAAAAAACAGCGTTGCTGATCCCCATAGACCCCATGTCTACGAGATGGATGGAGGGGGTCCAGGGGGGGGCAGTAGGGTCGCAGCGCGGAGAGCGAATGCCAGCGGATCGTTGTTGCTGTTAAGGTTAGGTCAGGTTCGAGATAATGTTATTAGTTATTACAATTTGGTTTCCTGCCACCCCCTGGTCCATGAGGATTGTCAAATCGTTGTTATTTTTGGTAACGCACCGCAGTTTCCTACTTGCTTTTTGGGCTCCTCACTGATCTCAATATGACATTACAATATTACGCTGGCGGCAGCGCAGATGGAGCTAGATGAGCCGCGTTGGCGGGCCAACACGGCCGGAGGGGAGCGGCTGCGTCCGCGCTGCAGAAGCCTTCAGCTGAGCTGGCCTTCGACTGGACAAATGGCTCGTTGCTTCGCTGCCGGTACGGAAAGCGGGGTCTCGGCCGCAAACCGGCCGCAACCCCTGCCACTGCCGCAAAGGATGTGTGTTGCTGTGCGCTTCATGGTAGCGACGCCTGAGACTGCTGGGATTATATCTTTGTGACACAGCTGGGGCGGCCACAGTGTCAACGGGCCAGGCTGATGGGACTTGTGGCACAAGCGGCCGTCAACACTGCATCTGTCCACCCAGGGGCTGATGACGGACAACAGGGCGGGGCGTCACAGTGTCATACGCCAGGCGCGCATGGAAACGTGTGCAACAGCGCCGTCACAGTTGTCCACGCCCAGGGCTGAATGACTTGTGGCCACAGCGCCGTCACAGTGTCACGCCAAGGGCTGATGACTGTGCCACAGCGGGCCGTCACCAGTGTCACGCAGGGGCTGATGACTGTGGGCACAAGCGGCCGTTCACAGCTGTGTCACGCCCAGGGGCTTGATTGGACTTGTGGGCACAGTGTCACGCCCCAGGGCTGATGGACTGTGGCCACAGCGGCGTCGAGCAGTGCGTCACGGCCAGGCTGAATGACTGTCGGCAACAGCGGCCGTCAGACCAGTGCCAACGGCCAGGGGGCTGATGGACTGTGCACAGCGGCCCGTTCAGTGTCACGCCCAGTGCTGATGGACTGTGGGCACAGCGCCGTCACGAGTGTCACGCCAGGGCTGACCTGACTTTGGCACAGCGGCTCGTCACAGTGTTCACCCGCCAGGCTGATGACTGTGGCACAGCGGGGCCGTCTCAGAACCTCTGTCTAACGCCAGAACCTGGAATGGACGTGTGGCTATCTATCTTCCGTCACCCAATGTCACGCCTAGGGAACTGATGGAGCTGTAGCCGACGTGTGTCCGTCGACAAGTGTCACCGACCAGGGCTGAGACTGTGGGCACAGCGGCCTCCAGTGTCCACGGGCAGGGACTGATGACTTGGCAACAGCGGCCGTTCCAACAGTGTCAGCGGCAGCAGGGGCTGACTGACTGTGGGAACCGAGCGGCCGTGCAGTGCAACCCCAGGGCTGAAGAACTGTGGCAACAGGGCAGGGCGTGCAGTTGTCACGGCCAGGTCAAGCCAAGCGTGTGGGCATCGAACGCTGCTGATCCAGCGTGCCACTATTATTCCGTTCCATTCATTATTCCGTTGCGCGGCGAGGGTACTTATTGTTTACAACCTCTTAAACCGTGATATTTAAGTTGTTTTGACTTAAAATAATCAACATGGAAAAACATTAGGCTGGTTTCATTACACACATATGCAGTGGTTCTCTTGATTTCCTGCCATGCTGCTACTATCAAATCTGGGACGGTCTTAAAACCGGACATGCGCCAAATATATCGATATTCCTGAAGATAAATGACGAGAATCGCCGCGCCATAAACGCCATTGTTTATTTGCTACCATTTTGCAAAATACTGATGTCAAATCCTCTGACGTTACCCCGGGAGCATTTCTCCCTCGTGGGTAAACCTTATTAGTAAAGGAATCTTGAGTAAGGGCCTATGGGGCAGTTGCAGGTGCCACGGGAACAGTGCCACAGTTCAAGAGAGAGTACCGGTAAAATACTTGCGCCGGCTGCCGCTGAATGATGCTGCTGACAGAGGACGGACAGATATATTTGCCGCTCTTCCCTTCTTGGATCTGACCTCCCACGTCAGCACATTCCCCACGCAGCGGAGCTGGCAGCTGGGGGTTGGGTTGTAGATGGGTGAGACACCGCCGTCCGCCGGGGCTGCTGGCTTCCGGACCGGAAATGCCCGACGAGGCAGTGTTGCAGGGAGGTCAGCTGCCAGCGCCGGCGGGCGTCGGCGTGGTCCAAGCCAGCCGCCACCCGCCAGCTAGCAAAGAATATAAACCGGCTTGACTATTGCACAACTTTTTGTATTCTTATATGGTGGAAATAGCATTTATGTTAAAAAATGGCATGCTGTCAAAAATATATTGTCTTTGTGTACCATCTTTTTTCAAACATGCCAGCGGGGCGCCTCTGTGGCAGGCAGTGTGATGTCAGCTCTGTGGCGGTCAGTGTGATGTCAGTGCTCGAACGGGCTGCCCACAGGAAAGGGTGGCCCGCGGTGTAACTCACCTTTGGACGGCCGCCAATGGCTTGTCCCGTTTACCAAAATGGCTGGAGGTGATGCAGTGGTTTGTTGCGACCTGCCGGGTGCTGAGATACGAAGAAGAGCAGCATTGAGTGAGCGTCTCTCGTTCTAAACTCACTGTTCCCCGAGCCATACCAGCTCGTCACGGCTGGCTGGCTGGCTGGCTGTGTCGGCGGCGCGCGCTGTCTTCAATGCTGATTCAGTGCATGGTGTTGGGGTTTGTTGACGTTTGACGCTGCCACTGCAGTTCAGCGCTTGCCGTTGGTGTTTTCACCGTTGCGGCGCTCGTGTGTAGCGGCCCCGGTGACGATGGTGGTTGTGCAGCTGTTGCCAGCTCTCTCAGTGGCGACCACCGACTGACAGCGTCATCGTTCTCTGCCTGTTCACAGACGCCACGCAGCTGCTGCAGGACCCGGCGGCGGCGCACTGGGGCGGCTACGCGCCCTCACCCTACTCCTACCTACCCAGTGAGTGCCTACCTGTCCCGTCACCCGCCCTGCAATAGCCGCTCACTGGCCATTCAGTGATTCGGTCGGTAGCCGAAACCGTGATAGGTCGGCGATAAACCTGGCGTTTGCCAGAGCTGGGGCATTACAGGACAGATCAACCAAAACAATCTCGAAACAACACCCTATTTCTCATATTTAGATAAAACTATGACTTAGGGTAACTATGTGGGTCGTTGATTCACGCTGTGGAATTTTCAGCCTCGTCCTTCAAATCGTTTTCCAAATACAGCCTCGGGCAACTTTGCAATGTCGTGCAAAACCATAATTTTCAGCGGCCAATATATCCCATCTAAATCATGTGAGTCATATATACCTAGGCATAGGTACCTATGTATGTACATAGAATCATCACGAACCATACATTAATATGATGCAATCATTTTGTAAAAAAATCCAAAATAATTGGTATTTCAACTCGTGATCTCAGGTAAAATTGCGTAATTGTATAGTGTGGCCATGTAAAATTCATAATTTTATCCATCCCATAATCGACTTCGATGGTAAAACAATTAGAAATAGTTGTTTTTCCTCTCAATATTGTGTTGATTGTTTTTATTTGGAAAATAACATGGTTAGATATATTGCATTTGGAGTTACATCTTCGGTAATAGCTCTGCACGCAATTGTGCTATAAAGCTATCAAATCAACGTTTTTTAACATTTCGTGGACCTGCCTCCAATATTATTTTACATGAGCATTGAGCACTTCAGTAGTTCTGTGAACTCAAGATCACGTGACCTGAGGTCATCCGGTGCAGTCGACGTCAGATTGATCGTCAAACTGCACGTCGGTGCAGTCCAAGCCATACCACCATTCTTTCCATTATATTTCGATGAAGCTACGTGTCGAGTTTTATCTGGGCCGTAGATTCACGCCGTGAAATGTTCAACTCATTCCGCCGAATGGTTTTCGAGTTATAGCCTTAGGCTCTAAGGTTTCGTTGATATAAGGCTTCAGCCTCAGTCTATCATCTTTTCGATGTCGTGCTAAGCTTTAATTTTCAGCGGGAAATTTCTTTCATATACCTATACATATTTGGACGCATATAAACCTTATATTACCTAGTCGTTTTCACTATGGATTATTGTGCAAAAATTGTTAAAACATACTAAAATGTTTTTAAAGTTGGGACTTTTTTAAAACAAAAAAATTCACAGAAAGATTCAGAATATTTTCAGTGCAATAATCCATCGTGAAAACGGTAGTTATCAGAATTACCATTGACCACAAATTAACGTTATCGTATTTTTTGACAATTCGAATATTCATTTTTTTATAATGACCTCATGTCAGGTGGACGTGATTTCGTAATGTTCTCATGTCAGGTGAACGTGATTTCGTAATGTTCTCATGTCAGGTGAACGTGATTTCGTAATGTTCTCATGTCAGGTGGACGTGATTTCGTAATGTTCTCATGTCAGGTGAACGTGATTTCGTAATGTTCTCAGTTATAATTCGTATTTTTTTGGTGTAATAAGAGGGTGTTGCCTGCAGGGCCCTCAAATCACGTGACAACCTATTACATTCAGTGATCAAGATCACGTGATGCCACAATTCAATATTTTTGCCGATAGAGGCATCTGTGGATCCTCAAGACATCGAATTTTGTCATCCTTATTTGCTGACCGAGAATGTCATATAAGCCGCTACAAGTGTCTTCCAAGGTTACAAAATTTCAAATTTGCATAATAAAAGGGAAATTTTCAACAGCAAACTTACTATTTAAAGAAAGTCTGCCTTTCTGTCTGTCTGTTAGCCCACACTTAATGCTTTCCTCACTCTAAAAGTGTCTTCCAGTGATACAAAATTTCAAATTTACTATTTAAAGAAAGACTGCCTATCTGTCTGTCTGTCTGTCTGTCCACACCCAATGTTTTCCTTATGCATTTAATTAATTCGAAATGTTATGTAGTTTCGACGCATTAGCACAGTAAGGTAGGTATCCAAGAAATTCATTTTGCAGATTGCTTGATCGCACTTAATTCATTACAAATAGGACATTACATACCGATATGTGGCGGGACTGGGATGTGGGGCCGATATGTGGCGGGACTGGGATGTGGGGACCGGTATGTGGCGGGACTGGGATGTGGGGACCCGGTATGTGGCGGGACTGGGATGTGGGGCCGATATGTGGGGACCGGGGAGTGGCAGCATCGCAGCACACCGAGCCGGCTGCGCCCTGCAGTGGCGGGGGCCGAGAAAACCCAGCGGAAATCGGTGGTGATAAGGCGGCCGGCACCGAGCGACCCGGTACAGTCCCCCGTGACGTCCGCCCCCGCCCCCGCCAACCGACCGAGTCCGGCTGGCGGACGGCCGATAGGAACGTCCGCTGCGCCGGCGTACATACACCCTCCACTCCATCTGTTCCACCGCTCTCGACACCACAACACACACGCACACGCACGTACCAGCGCACGCACACGCACACGCACATGCACATGCATATGCACATGCACATGCACATGCGCACACACACACACACACACACACACACACACACACACACACACACACACACACACACACACCGCACACGTACACGCACACGCACGCACGCACGCACGATTCCATATCAACCGTAATCTCACTGAGCGTGGCGGACATGGACAGGTCAGACTTGACGCATCGCGTGACGAATCGTGACCTCACGGTCGGAATGGACTGTGACGTCACAGAGTACACTAACGTCACGGAACCGGCTGAAACGTCACGGAATGGACGCTTCAAACAGTGCTTTCTTACGCCACCCGTACCTACCTATATTCAAAGTGGGACGATATTATAACTTTTGAAGAGTGCATATACTGGATATTTCGACACAATCGTTATTTTTACGTCACAGAAGCGAAATATTTTCCCTGAAATATCTTTTCGTGTCTCATGAGTGCATTTTCGTTTAACATTACATCGCCCTGCCCCATATTTATATGTAGGGGAGAGTGCCCACCAGACCAGCGAACACCCCTTTTGAAGTATCCGTCTACTGGCTTTGTGTTTTGTCCTGAAGATCTGAAACTTCGCGTATAAATTGATCACAATAATACTAAGGAATTGTCATAAGCAAATTAATTTAACCCAATACAAAATGTGAGTTATTAACTTATTTCATTTTTTGGACCTTCCTGTTCACTGGGGGGTTCGATGACTGCGTATCCATCAGTGAACAGGGAGGTACCAACAGTGAACAGGGGGATTCAACCAGTGAATAGGGGACTTCCACCATGAATAAGGTGGGCGGTGGGTTTTACTGCTGATGCTCACTTGATGCTTGTTGACAATCCATTGACACTCGACACTTGACAATCTCTGTCACACTCGACAATAATAAAAACAACTCTGAATGCTGTAACGAGAGAGGGTCCTCATGGAACGGGAGGATTCCTTTGGTCCTGGCCGTACCCACCGTAGAGCCCTTCTATGAGTTAAACAGCCTAACCAATATATCTCCTGAATTCACCGTCGAAAAGTTTAGGTTTTCCGAAATGAAGATCCACCAGTGAAAAGGTGTTCACTAGTGGACACCCGCCCTGTTCACCGGTGGGCATACAGCAATGTAAAGAATAGGGCGAAAATGAATGGCTGATGCAAACTATGACAATATGACATCTACATTATTCAATGGACATTGCAAAAGGTGTCACTAAAGTTAATTTCACTATATATAGAAATATAACGTTTCTGGAAAGCAAAAACACTAATAAAAAATAAAACGGCAAACACAACAATTAATTGTCTGTATCCTGACAGAATCAAATGAAAGCAACCATTGCCGTTCACAACATAAAACATCATCGCCTAGTGTCAGCTACTACCATCGACATCGACTGAGGTATCACACTACTAATATAGGCAGGAGGGGCACCTGTTCACTGTAGGCAGTAGGCACCATGTTCGCTGGTGGGCACTCTTCCCTACGTCTTGCACGCGAACTTTCCGTGTAACCTGGTATGACACACATTCTGAATAAGTGGCTCATGCTCTTCAGATTGGTATTGTGCTCTTTAGATTGCAATCAGTATGACAGTACAATTACATGACGTAGCAACGGTTTTTACCAACTGACTGAAATGAAAGGCTCGTCACTTACCATGGGTGTCACCACCTTCCGAAAGTTGGGGGGGGGGGGACGGAGGCACTTTCAAGTCGATTCTTTCCATGCAACGCCCTTAGGCGTAATGTAAAAATCCAAAAATGTTTTGAGGGACTCGTGCCTCCTGGGGGGACGCGTCCCCCCGCTGTCGACGCCCATGCTCGCTACGCTAAGTAATTTCCACAGAGGACTGGTGGGCCCCTTTCAGAAGACACTGTTTAGTGCCCCGATCGGGACACGAAACTCCGCACAGAGGTATAATGTCATACACGCTGATACGTCAGAATTGCGTCATACGCAGATTCTGCCGCAACCTAGCCGTAACCATTGCCATTAATAATCATACCGATTGTTATTACCACCGAGTAGGCTCAGTGACTGCCAGGGGCGGAGTTCAGTGACTGTCAGGGGCGGAGTTCAGTGACTGCCAGGGGCGGGGTTCAGTGACTGTCAGGGGCGGAGTTCAGTGACTGCCAGGGGCGGGGTTCAGTGACTGCCAGGGCGGAGGTCAGTGATGCCAGGGGGCGGGTTCAGTGAGCTGTCAGGGGCGGGGCTCAGTGACTGCCAGGGGCGGGGTTGAGTGCACTGCCAGGGGCGGGGTTCAGTGGACTGCAGGGGCGGGGTTCAAAGTGGACTGCAGGGGCGGAAGTTCAGTGACCTGCCAGGGCGGAGTTCAGTGACTGCCAGGGGCGCGAGTTCAGTGGAACTGTCGAGAGGCGGAGTTCAGTGACTGCCAGGGGCGGGGTTCCAGTGACTGCCAAGGGTGGGGTCAGTGACTGCCAAGGGGCGGAGTCAGTGATCTGCGAGGGGCTGGGTGTGAGTGGACGTCAGGTCGGGGTTCAGTCGACTGCCCGGGCGGGGTCATGAGAGCTGCAGGGCGGGCGTTTCAGTGACTGCCAGGGGGCGGGTTCAGTGGACTGGCCAGGGGCGGAGTCAGTGACTGCCAGGGGCGGGGTTCAGTGACTGCAGGGGCGGGGTTCAGTGACTGTCAGGGCGGAGTTCAGTGCTGCCAGGGGCGGGGTTCAGTGACTGCCAGGACGCGGGCAGTGATCTGCCAGGGCGGAGTTCAGTGACTGGCCAAGGGGCGGGGTTCAGTGACCGCCAGGTGGCGGGGTTCAGTGACTGTCAGGGGCGGAGTTCAGTGACTGCCAGGGGCGGAGTTCAGTGATTGCCAGGGGCGGAACTTTATATCTCTTTGGGGTGCCCGAGCCCCCCAATTATTTTAACTTTTAATTTCAGGCCTATGGCGTTGCATGGTAAGAATGGAGTTAAAATCTATCAAATTAACATTAGGGCCCCCGACCGATTTTATAAAGTTTCGCCACTGGTGACTGCCGACTAGGACTGTGGGTTTAATGTTTGTATCTCTCTCTCTCTCTCTCTCTCTCTCTCTCTCTCTCTCGTCTCTCTTCTCGTCCGTCTCTCCGTCTCTCTTTCTCCTCTCTCGTCGTCTCTCCTCTCTCTCTCCTCTCTGCCAATCACTACAACACACTCTCTCTCTCTCTCTCTCTGTTCCCTCTCTCTCCCTCTCCACCAGTCGTCTCCCGGCCTCCTCTCCTCGATCCCTCTCCTCCCTCCGCGCTCCCACTTACGTCCTCCTCCTCCTCCGTCTCACGCGCTCCCGCCGCCCGCCGTCACGATCTCTTTCTTTCCTACATCCGCGCTTCTCTCCTCCGTCCTCCTCCCCCTCTCTCCTCCTTCTCTCTCTCTCTCTCTCTCTCTCCTCATCCTCTCTCGCCCTCGTCCTCCTCTCTCCCCTTCTCTTACCGTCTCTATGTCGCTCTCTCTCTCCCTCTCTCTCTCTCCTCTCTCGTCGCTTCATCTCTCTCCTCTCTCTCTCTCCTCTCTCTCTCTCTCTCTCCTCTCTCTCTCTCCTCTCTCTCCCCCTCTCTCTCTCTCTCTCTCTCTCTCTCTCTCTCTCTCTCTCTCTCTCTCTCTCTCGCCCTCTCGCTCTCTATACTGTCGTGATTTTCTTTGGGTCATGAAGAAGAAAAAATAAACATACCCATTTTTAGACGGATATCCATAGATAGTCCAAATAAATGCCACATTCGTTTTTTCAGCTCAAAATACCTCGTATAACCAAATTTCGAAACAACTTTCAGTGTGACTTTAAGAGAAGTAACCTTTTAACAGAAATAACAGTATCCGGTAACCAAAATACATAAAAGCGGTCCACATAAAGTAATTGAAAGCACAATTGCATCGGCGCCTTAGATTGCGATACTGTGATGGGTATACTTGGTCATCGAACTGTTACTGGAATTATTCAGCTGGGAAGTTTCGTCATCAATGTATAGAACGAACAAAGGAGCAGCACCGGATAACAAAAGTATCGGGACACGGGACAAAGACACAATGGAACAAAAATGGGGAAAATGATCCTCCCACAGCGTGATGCCGGACATAAACTATAGCGCTTTTAAGTTTAAAGTTGAACATGTGGCGGAATGACGATACACAAGTGATATCTAATATCTTGCGAGTCTACAAGCCAGCCTGTTTTCACTTAACCCGCCTCTGATCTGAGACCTTTCTCCCAGTCGGCGGCATGCGAGCCTCGCCGTCGTTGGTGAC
>VOPJ01015825.1:0-16420 GCA_014673585.1 Semibalanus balanoides | reverse complement strand
GAAGTACTCTAAACTCTCTGCAGAACACGTTTCGCGTGTCCTTCGACTCATGATACCGCGCTTCGTGACTCGTGTGTTTTTGGCGCGCTGCGCGCGCCGAAAAGGGTCCGCCGGGCCTCCAGGGAAGGTTGCGGCCGCCTCCACCATCCCCCTCCCCTTGGCTACGTGCCTGCGTGCAATAGGTGTAATATATATATATATATAAATTGCAGTATCACTGCAATAGATACTGCAGTTTATAATTACCAAAACCGTCAAAATCGTTTTGATCAAGCTTGGTTCACTTAAATTGGACCAAAATGGATAAAGCTAAGGACAACACTTTTTTAGACCACGCCGGATCGAATGGTGAACAAATGACCCAGATCGGTCACATAGCTTCTGAGCATCAGCAGTGTCTGGTGATTGTCCCCATTGACACGTCTAATTGGCCCCTAGACAGCACAGAGGGCCCCTGGGCTGGTCGGAGGGGCCCCTGGGCAGGTTGGAGGCCCATGCAGTAGGCGAAAGGGCCTCGAGCGGGCAGAGAGCCCCTTGGAAACACGTTGAATGGGCCCTAGCCAGGCACAGAGGCCCCTTGGGCGAATTCGTAAGGCCCCCTGGGCAGGTCAAAGGGGCCCCTGCAGAGGTCAAAAAGGGCCCCAGAGTGGTTCAAGCTGGCCCCTGAATGCGTCGAATGGGGCCTGTTCAGCACAGAGGGCCCCGGGCAGATGTAGGGGCCCCCCCAATGGCAGGTCGGAGTTCCCTGCGCACGGTCGGAAGGCCCCTGAGTGGTTCAGAGGGCCCCTTGAATACGTCGAATGGCCCCTATCCACACAGAGGCCCCCGGACAGGTCGGAGGGGCCCTCCGGCAGGTCGAAGGGGTCCCTTGTAGGTCGGTGAGGAGTCCCTGGATAGTCAAAAATTGTCCCTGAGTGGGTCAGAGGGCCCCCTGAACACGTTGAAATGGTCCCTAGCCAGCACAGAGGGTCCTGGCAGTCGAAAGGGGCCCTGGGGAAGGTCGGAAGGGCCCCCATGAGTGTTCAGAGTGCCCCCTGAATACGTACGAAATGGCCCCTATCCAGACACAGAGGGCCTCCGGCAGGGTCGTAGGGGCCTCGGTGCAGGTCGAGATCCCCTGGGAGGATCGGAGGCGCGTCCCTGGATAGGTTCGAAAGGGGTCCTCTGAGTGGTTCAGAGGGCCCCCTGAACACTTTGAATGGGCCCCTAGCCAGCACAGAGGGCCCCCGGGCAGATAGAAGGGGCCCCTGGGGAGGTCGGAAGGGCCCTTGAGTGGTTAATAGGCCCCTGAAAACGTCGAAATGTCTGCTATCCATCACAGGAGGGGCCCCCGGGCAGGTCTTAGTCCCTGGGCAGGTCGGAAGGGACAACCTGAGCGCGGTCTGAGGGGTCTCTGAGCATGGTCGGATTAGGAGAAAAAGCAGACACCGCTGTCCTAACAAGTCCGAAAAGGCTCCCTGAGCAGGCTGGAAAGCTTCCTAGCAGACCAGACGGTCCTGATAAGTTTCAAAGGGCCCCCGTGCATTGTCAGAGGGTCCCTTGGCAGGCGACGAGGAATCCCAAGGAAATATACACAAGGAGTGGGAAATATACCCAAGGAAGAAACTATTACCCAAAATTGGTGCCAGCCTGTGTGCATTATCCTCAAGAGGTGGCCATCCTAAGTCTACAAAAAAATACATGCTTCCGCGTTACCTAGTATCTATGACCGTGGCGTGCGTGTCTAGGCCTCGTATAACCGTCAGTGCTTACGAGTTACGATCCTGGCGCACGTATGAGATTCAGCCGTATATAAATTAAACAGAACCTTGAAAAGCAATATTTATTTCCTAGGGAAGCTGAAATTACTAAATTTGATCTAGACCTTCTGGATAAGCTGAGATTGTATCAAAATGATCTTATTTTATGCTAGGAAGTGAAATGCGTTGGGCTATCAGGATTCAGGGTCAGCAGGCTGCATTTGAAAGTAAACTGAAAGAGTGTTGGAGTACCTGTGTTGACTTCAATTTTATCCTTTGGGTACTGTTGATGCTAGTGCGAACAGCCACTGATCAATTATGGGCTATTCACTCGGACGTCCCGGCCTTAGTTATTAGTTAATCCGGCTATTCACTCAGACGTTCTGCCTTAGTTTTTATTTAATCTCTATAATACACCCACCATTTGATACTGAATATCACATTTTGTAAGTTCAGATGTCTCCACAACATTTTACACTATAACTAATCTTAACTTCAATCAGTAATATCTCACCACTTCCTTGTGCCGCCAGTTGCCAAACTTTGCTTACTCAACAGCTGATTGTCCCTAGAGCTGCTGCATTGAGCTTCTCAGGGTAACCTGGTCAAAAATCCTCAAACAATTATAATTAAAGGAAAATGTGTCATATTTTAGGCGGCGAAAGGCCGCAAAGGAGGCAGCATACCCAACCCCGTATGAAGCTGGAGGCCGTGTATCGCCCCAACCTCCATAAAGGCTAGGTCAGGTTCAGTTATGACATTAAAACTGCAGCTCTAGTCACGTGACATGACATACATGGGCCCAATCTTACCAACCCTCCTTTTTGTGCAATCCCCCATCGCCCCACAAACAGCTGACTGCAATCCCACCAAATGCCATATATGGGCTTGATGGGGTCCTTGGGGCATAGATAAGCATTGAACTAGTATTTAGATACCTGCCGCTAGATGTCACGTTACCTATAGCAAATTCATTCCCAATTTCTTGAATTGTGTCTGTTTTAAGTGCTCTTCAGCTTTATACGCCATGAATGATGCATACAAGAATGAACAGCTTTTTACCTTGAGCACAGCTTTATCTAAAAAATGCAATATCACATGAAATATTCAGCGTTTTCCTATTCTTTGATACTATTCATGGATTTAATTTCACCACTAGATGGCAGTGACGCATTGACGCCATTCACGGCACTTGGTAAGATTGGGCCATGGTGGCACATGGTGGTGTAATACCTATTCTCTGACCGTGATGATGGATCCACTGCGGGAAGAATTTGTAAGGTGAGGGTACAGCATAGTGTCTGGAAACGTGCAAAATGTCCACATAGTTAACTTAGTGATGAAGTAGGTACGTAGGTATTGAAACATCATTAAATGCCATGAGACGCTTAAGCGTTTTACCCAATTATGTGATTTATATATCCCATGTCATTTTGGAACATCAACATAGATCTTTTTAGTCTTTGCCTTATATATCTTATGAGCACCAGGGCCCCGTTCATGATCACCTGCAGTTTGGCGGTTGCCAGCAGGCTCTAGCCCTGCCCCTTTTATCATGCATCACAACAGGTAGGCGTCTCTTGAACACCGAATGCCGCGTGCACCACTTAATGTGACATTTCATCCTGCGGCTTGGCGGTTGCTTTGTGCCAACTGCCGAAACTGTCGCCAACTGCAGCCATGTGAAGTCATGCATTTCACCCATCCCCGCTTTTAGTTACCCCCTTTGCATACCAATTACTGGTGACTGCCAAACCGCAGGTCCATAAACAGGCCTCTGGCTCCAAACATAATTCTGATCAATGAATGTTGTTGTTCTACAGAGTTTTTATGTAAATTATGGCAAAATATTTTTGCTTTTAGTTAATGCAACTCTGAATTTCAGTACAGTTCTAAGGAAATTCTTTATATGTCTTCTAAGGGCGTGATCGCCAACAGAGCGAATTAGTCGGTATCACGACGAATTAGCTGGTATCACGACGAATTAGTCGGTATTGCCCATAGATATAAAGACTAGATAGGACAGCCCAATGGAGTGGTCCGCTCGCTAGTACGTAAAGCCGGCCGCCATGGTGGTTTAGTCCAACCAATGTAGACTCACCTAAGCCCCGCCCCGGGGGGGGGGCTTATTGGGGGCCCCGGGCTGCGGGCAGGAAAGACGGCAGGTGTGTGAGTGATGATGGAAAAGTGATTCTCTGCCAATTTCGGAAGGATGAAGTATCGGGTATGTTGTACCGAACCTAAGGCAGTAATTGCCGTATTGATATTAACATATCAAGCGAAGTTAATGAATGCAAGGCCGCGTTTTTGGGGGCCCCGTTCCTCTAGACGGCCAGGTTGCCCCCTCGGCGAAGGAGGCCCACTTAGGCAGATGAGAGGGCCCTCAGGCGGCCAGAGTGCCCCCTCATACAGCCAGAATGCCCTCTAGGCGGCCTAGAGGTCCCTCAGGTCACAGAGTGTCCCCTCGCCGCCAGAGTGCCCCTCAGGGCGGAGGGGGGCGGGGGGGGGGGGGGGGCGGCGGGGGGGGGCGGGGGCGGGCGGGAGGATGCCCCCTCGGGCGTTCCAGGGTACCCCCTCAGTGGCCAGGTACCTCTGGAGGCCAGAGTGCCACCGGGTGGCAAGAGTGCCCCCCCCCCCGTTGGCAAGAGTTGCCCCGGGTATCAAGAGTTGCCCCCCGGTTTGGCAAGAGTGTCCCTCCCCCCGGGTGGCAAAGAGTGGCTCCCCAGGGTGGCAAGAATGCCCCCCCCCCGGTTGCAAGGTGACCCCCGGTGGCAAGAGTGCACCCGGTGGCAAGAGACCCTCCCCCCGTGGTTGGCAAGAGTGAACACCGGGTGCAAGTGCCCCTCGGGTGGCAAGAGTGCCCCCCCCCCCCAGAGCGAGAGCAAGAGCGAGAGAGTGCGAGAGTGAGATGAGTTAATGAGTGAGTGGAGTGGCCAGGAGTGAGTGAGTTGATAAGAGCGACAGTGGGCGATTGAGTGAGAGCTTAGAGTGAGTGGACTGTGAGGCGAGAGTGAGTTGAGTAAGTGAGCGAGTAGCGGAGTATGCGGTGCGAGAATTAGTGCAAACCAAAGTGCGAGAGTGGTGCAAAACAAGGAGTGCGAGAGTGAGTGTGAGAGTAAAGTTGCGATTAGTGAGTGACGTTAGTGATCCGAGAGCGATGTGGGTAGTGTGAGAATGAGTGCAAAAAATAGTTTTAAAATGCGAGAGTGAGTGCAAAACAAAGAGTCCGGAGAGTGAGTGTGAGAGTTAAAGTTGCGAGAGTGAGTGAGTTAGTGAATGAGAGCGAGCGTGAGTTGAGTGAGTGAGTGAGTGAGGCAGTAGTGAGAGGAGTGAGTGAGTGAGAGCGGATAGTGAGTGAGAGCGAGAGGGAGAGTGCGAGGGAGTCATTGCGAGAGTGCGAGAGTGAGGGACTGAATGAAAGAGTGAGTGAGCTGAGTGAGTTAGATGAGTGCGTGAGTGAGTGAGGCGAAAGTGATGATGGAGGAGCGATAGTGAGCGAGTGAGAGCGAGAGGTGAGGGCGAGAGTGAGTGCGAGAGGGGTGAATAATGGAGTGAGGTGATGAGAAGTGAGGGAGTGAGTGAGTGAGAGCGAGTGTGTGTGATAGCAGTTGAGTGAGTGAGTTACGAGTGAGTGAGAGTGAGTGAGTGAGAGCGGAAAGTGATGCGGTGTGGGTGAGAGCGAGAGTGAGTGAGTAAGCAACTAGAGTGGAGTGAGTGAGTGAGAACGAGAGTGAGTGAGTGAGAGCGGGAGTATTGTGAGGAAGAGTGCAAGAGTGAGGTGAGTGCAAGAGTGAGTGAGTGCAAGAGTGAGTGAGTGAGAGCTAGGAGTGATTGGCGAGAGGAGTGAGTGAGTGAGAGCGAGAGTGAATTAGTGAGAGTGTGTAAGGTCAGAGTGAAAGTGAGTGAGTGAGTGAGTGAAGTTAGTGAGTGGAGTGATTGAGATAGTGATAGAGACTGAAATAGTGAGATGGTGAGAGAGTGAGATAGTGAGAGGGTGAGAGAGTGAAAGAGTGAAAGAGTTAAAGAGTTAAAGAGTGAGTTAGCGCGAGAGAGCGAGGAGAGTTAAGAATAATCATAAAAATCGCGAGCCACAATGCCATAATTAATGCGTAAATTTGAGTGAATTAATTAATATGCGTGAAATTCGTGTATGCCAGTTGACGCATTTAAAACACATAGCCGAATGTTGGGGTCCAAGTGATCTGTCGAGCACAGTAGATAATCGTGCTGCTAGCCCGGGGCATGTGATTCTCGGAACCTCCTTGACGGCTCGCTCGGCTCCCTCGCGTTTCACGATCCCTGGTAGGGTCAGGCCACTAGGGTAGCTATGCGCTGCCGACCCCTTGGGCCGAGTTGCTAATGACGGCGGCCGTACTGGTACTCACAGAGCAGGTCGGCGGGCCTGTGTTAAAGGGATAGGCGGGGCGGGGCACCCAGCGCTTGAATTTTTACAAGATATTGAGGAGAACTACTGGTGGTAGCGCAAAATGGCTACCACCACATATGTTCCAATTGAATAAGAATATTCTAGCAAAAAATATTTTTTTCGTGCAAAATTAAAAAAAAAATGTAAAGTCCTAGAATCATTCTGATTCAATTTGGAACATTGTAGGTGGTAGCATTATTACTGCTACGACTAGTAGTTCGCCTCATATATTGTAAAAATGTTCAGCCTGGGTGACCCGCCCGCTATCCTTTAAACAGGCCGCGTCTGCTCTTTTGATCACCCAACATGGCCGCCGTCATTAGACAAGTATTCCGGCCAATGCGCCTTCCATCTCTATAGAGTTCAGTGGGTCAGGCACTCAGTGACTCTCAAACTTTTCCACACAACCGTGGTCTGGCCGGGTGGCGCCCCACCGCAGTGCACAGATACTTTCAAGAGAGACTGTACCTGTTGTATATAGGTATCTTGGTGGTGTACCTACGCTCTGAGCCAGCTTTGGCTTTATACGCCCTAAACCAAGAAAGAACAACAGGTTTATCAAACCAGGCTCAAGACTGCTGTCATTACCTATTGACTGTCAAGGTTTGGGAGAGGTAGACTAAGCTTCCTTGTTTTCTTGGTCAGGATGCGTTGTTAGCACAAGCAGCCAGCAGGCAACCAAACCCATTTATCGCCCATACCAGGCAGCAGGCACCAAACCCATTATGAATTATCTAGCACCAGTCAAGCTTGAAGATGGTGGTTGGTATTGGTTTTTTGTTAGTATTTACCTTTATGATGATAAGGTAATGTGGTATATGCTATTAGGTACCCAATTAAATGTGGTGTTGTGTTCAGTGTTGCTGATTGACTTGATTGTTGTTTATGTTGTTATGTTCATTAGATAAGACTATTGATTAGGCACATGGATTTGCACAAAAGTTGCCATTTAACATTCAATTAACCCAAAAAATATATTTGAGTTATCAGCGACTCTAACTAAATTTTGAAGAATTCATGGACTCGTGACTCAAGCGCTTTTCAAACAAAGTGAATCGATCGGGACTCTTGACTCAAACGCTGTTTCAAATAAGTGAAATTGACTCAACTCTTGAACTCAAGTGCGGTTTTTACAAATGGAATCGACTCAAGTCCTGACTCGGCCAAAAATGTCTGACTCTTGAGTCAACGCGCGACTCGACTCTGAGTCATTTACAAGTCTGGTGACTACCATTACTGATTTGGCAATAACTCTCGACATAATGAAGATAGAGACGTGAAAATGGTACCAATGTGTTTGTTTCGTTGAGACACGTTGACTGCAATATGCACTGCTGACTGTTGACTGCACGTTGACTGTTGAATATGCAACATGACTTAATTGGGTCTCCACTTGACCTTGACCTGAGATCAAATTTCGAAGTTGACCTCACCTGTAAAATGAACATCATTCAAAGCGCCTTCACAAGACAAACATAATGGTGTCAAAATAGTTGCTTTATTGCCATTAGTTAACAAGTTATAAGCAAAACACTTTTCTGCAAAAATATATTTTTTACCTTTAATGACCTCTCAAGCCTAAAATACTCACCTGAGCCCAAATTTGAGAACAACCTGGTTGATTAGAAATTTCAAGAGCTTTCGATTGTTGCACTCACTGCATTTTCTCTTAGCTATCATAGTTTCCGAGATAATTGGGCGTATCTGGAGCAAAGCACTTGAAAAGGTTAAGGTTTAAGTGGATTGATCTTGAACAGTAATACAGCCTTTTGTGTTTGGTACTGTATTGATGCCCAAATATGGGCATACAAAACTAAACCTTGATCGATCTACTTTTTGATTTCCTCCCCCTAGTTTGCCCAACTGAAGTGAGTATGTTTTCTCAATCACTTCGGTTTATGGTTTCAGTGACATCCTTCCTTCCACTCGTTCCATATTTTACGCTCTGCCGTCGTAATATATTCCCTTGAGCCGGTTTGGTTTGTTCCGGAGTGCACTTCTCTCTGCCTCTAGTTTCCCCACTTTTGTCTCTGTCGACTCATTTTTGTGTGTGTGTCAAGAAGGTCGTGTCATTTTCGTTCCTTGACAATGTTGCAGTCAATCAGAGATTTATCAAACAGTGCTGCTCCCGTGCGGTTAGATATAATGTACCGTCACAGAAGTTTGGTTTGTGGACCAAGCACCGTATCCTCTTTGCGATCATGGTTTCTCACCCGTTTCAGCGGCCGGCACAGGGATTTGACACTGGGTCACCGGCACAGAAGACAGGAATCCTGCCCCTGCGCCAGATCGCTCCCCGCATCACAGAAGCGGTTAAACTAGAGACACCGAAAAGTGCACACTGCACTCGGGAACAAGCCAAACCGGCCCAAGGAACTGTATTAAGATGGTAGAGCGTATAATACATGGAACGAGTGGAAGGGTATATTGTCACTGAAACCACGAACCATAAAGTGATTGGAGAAAACACACTCATTTTATTTCGGTAGGAATGTCCGCCCCTGTAGCTCAGTAGGGAGAGTGCAGGGCTCTTGACCTCACCCGGGAGTGGCAGCCCGGGTTCGAGTCGCCTCGGCGCTCGCTATTTGTCCCTGGGTGGGATGACATGCGGCCGGTGGCAGCGGTCGCGTTCAAGTTCAGTTACGTCAGAGGGTGGGACGGCGCGTGTCCAGGTATGCTGGGCACGTACAACTTTCACCTTTTAATTCTGCCGTACACCAGGAATTACGCAATCGGCTGGTAGGGTCAGGGCCTGCGCAACTCTTACAGCTTTAGACGTAAATCAGCCTTCGCCATCCGCGCTTCCAAATTCTGCACGTTACTGTTCTTGGTTGCAGTAGCCAGGTAAATGTTCAGACTTTCGATATGATTGGTATATAATTGCACAGGCAAAATGGACTTCCAGAAACTGTCCCCATATCAGTATCAAATGGTTTAATAAACGCTGAATACTGCAACTCGGTGTTGTTATTTCTTATCACCATAGGAACTTCCTTGCCCCAGTCGAAACACATGTTTGTAGCTTGTGAGGAGTCGTGCCTTCCGATCCTTCTCACATCCTCAGCGGAAATCCCATTAAACGTGCTATATGGGACGCTTTGCCACCAGAAACGCCCTTTTCCCGTGTGTGCAGTCTTTCGATATCATGGGCAGCCGCCACCTGGTGTTAGCTGCGGCGGCAAGCACCACAAGGCCAATGGAGACTGCAACGCTGGGCGCTTGTGTGTTTGTTTTCAAATAATGTAAGCGCGCAAGCAAAACACATCAAACAAACACAATTTTATTGTGATTTTTGTGATGCACAGACTTCAGAGCAAGTTGCCATGCCCGGTAGATGTGCAGTTTGTTTGCGTCCCACCCTTATCTGTAGTAACTAATTGTGGTATTTTATATTAAAAGATGTGAATATTATTGGTACTAATAACTAACAACTAATGGTGGAATGGGCGTTGCTACCGCCAGATTAGATACTTTTTTATATAAGGGAGATTGAGTATGGTTCGGACACATTTTCTTTCCTTACCAAAAACTCGGTAACTATTCCATTTTATTGAACTCCAAATATGGCGATCCATTGGGTGATATCAGGCTTTGGTTATTATCATTAAACATACAAAGTACCTTCAAATGCAAAGGCATCAGAAGTGTTAATACACCGTCCTGTTCATCGTGCACCCTTTCTTTCTGTAATGGCCGGCTAAGTGGTGTAACTGGCATATATCAGTACGTTGAGTCAGTGTCTTCACCCACACGTTCCTGTCTCGTCACCCTTTCTTTCTGTAATGGCCGGCTAGTGGTTAGTGACTGGCTAATATCAGTACGTTGAGTCAGTGTCTTCTACACACACTGTCCTGTCTCGTCACCCTTTCTTTCTGTAATGGCCGGCTAGTGGTTAGTGACTGGCTAATATCAGTACGTGAGTCAGTGTCTTCTACACCACACTGCTGTCTCGGTCACCCTTTCTTTTGTAATGGCCGGCTATGGTTAGTGACTGGCTAATATCAGTACGTTGAGTCAGTGTCTTCTACACACACTGGTTCCTGTCTCGTCACCCTTTTTTCTTGTAATGGCCGGCTAGTGGGTCTAGTACTGCTCAATATTCAGTACGTTGAGTCAGTGTCTTCCACCCCACTGTCTGTCTCGTCACCCTTTCTTTCTGTAATGGCCGGCTAGTGGTATGACTGGCTAATATCAAGTTACGTTGAGTCAGTGTCTGTCTACACCACACTCCGGTCTCGTCACCCTTCTTTCTGTAATGGCGTCTAGTGGTTAGTGACTGGCTAATATCAGTACGTTGAGTCAGTGTCTTCCACCCACACTGTCCTGTCTCGTCACCATTCCGCGCCGTGGCTGTTGTTCTTTACAGTACTATCGGTTCCGTTACATCATTATCTTTTATATTATTGTTGCAGACGATCCTCTGGACATGATGTCTGAACTCTAAATGTTGTTTGACAAAGACGAGCCACATGACCCAATCACTGATTATTCTCCAACGGCTGCAGGTATTTAAATGACTACTGGCAAGGCATTTCAATGATAACATTTTACTGAGGAAAGACACCACACAATCAAATTTAATACCGATTTAAACCTCCCAAAGAGTAAGCTGGAATACTGTTTCCACCTTATAAAAACCACTCCATGTAATTTACTTCAAACAGAACCTAAATGAGCCAAGTACTTCCGATTCTATTGCTACTTTCTCGATTGTTTGTTGATTGTTTTGGAACAGTACTTATTTGTATCGATCAGCTAAAGCACTATATTATATACAGCCAGAGACAAAACAATGCACAAGCTCAAATTTGGAAAGCAAATGTACCATAAAGCATACATGTTCTTGTTAATTGAGGTTAGCAACCACCGATCAGGTCGTCGTTGGGTGCAAAGTTTACTGCTGATTTTGTTATTATTTTTAGATTTGTGATGTTAACCCTATTACTGTCGGGGGGGGGGGCCGAATCGGCCCCCCTTGCAGGTTTTTCGGCATATGGTCATTCATAACTCAACCAGAATCTTCAAACTTGCTGTTCCTAACATTTCATTCGCATCGAATGGTGTACTTTTTTCCGAAATTAATTATTAGGAGGGGGTCCAGGACAGTTTTTAGGGGGGCGTGTTCGGCCGTTTTGACACAAAATCTTTGATGGTTAAGCACTCATTGGAGAGTTGTTGTGTTGAAGAGAAGTGTTAGCAAAAAAACAGCATCGGTTACAGAATTGATTGTTCTTTCAGATGGCTATCTCGAAATTTAAAATTTGAATTTTGAAATCCATTTTTTTTTAAACTTTTTGTTCACAAAATGATACAAGTTTTTTATTTTCAAGCGTTTAAAAAAACCGATTTTATGTGAGATGAAAACATGCCAAATAATATGTGTGAAAGTTTCAGGGTGATATCTTAAATAGTTGATGGACCTGATGTCAGGTCAAATGCTTAATTCTTCCAATATAAGTGATATGGTGAAAATGAAAGCGAGGGTTAAATACATTGCATCATCCAATTATTTTCCATATTTTCATGATGCTTAGGCTTCTGATGAAAATGGTTGATTTTTTTAGTCCGGTGACCTTGTGAAGGCATTAAAAGGTCACCAACACCTTTTTATCAATAACTCGTGACAAAAAATGATAGAGACTTGCAAATGGTCTCAAATGTTTGTCTTCAATACGCTTCTTTTTATATGCATTTTGCCGACTTACGTCACCTTGACCTTGACCTTGACCCGGGGTCAAATTTTCGATTGACAAAAGTTGATATGATTTGAACCGCAATGACGAGAGAAACATGAGTTACCAAAAAATAAGTGCGTATTACTTTTGGATACAAGTTATTAACGAACAAACATTTGCTGAAAACAGGTTCTTTTTAACATTGTTGACCTCTACAGTCCAAACATTGATGAGGTCATTCTGATGCCTTATGTTGAAAGACAATTAAACCCTTTACAGTGATTTTTCGGATTCCTCCTGTGCCATAGTTTCCGAGATAATGCAAGTTTCCTTGAAAGATTCATGTTTTGAAAAAATATTTTTGATGACGTCATTTGAGCTTGAAGATAATGACCAAGGTCACCAAATTTACAAATTAGAGTCATTGTCGACCTTAGTCAAACCAAGTTTCCTGTTCTACCTCTGATGGCAGGCGTAGTCTGAGGGGGGCGAATGAGCCCCCCCCCGACAGATTCGTTACTTTTCCCAACACAGCAGACTTGTAAAGACTCAATTTTTGTATGAGTCGACTCAAGCCTGACTCAACTGCCTGAATGAACTGACTCGACTCATGACTCAAGCGCTGTTGGAAAAGAAGTGAATCAACACGACTCTTGACTCCAAGCGTTGTTTTGTCAAAATTGATTTTCGGCTCGACTCTTGACTCAAGTGCTATAGGTGAAAAATTGAGTCACTTGACTCCATGACTCGAGAAGATGTTGGGGCGAAAGATTGAGTCGACTCATCTTTTGACTCACGAGTAGTTTGGGAAAATTGAGTCGCATGACTCAAAAATAATTTTGAATCGAATCATTTCATAATATGCAATACAAAATAATTAAACTTGAATTATTACATGTTTGCATAGATTATAAATGCAATAAAGATATGGCAAATATTTGGTTTAGGTTCACCGTTAATCACAGCCCCACAGGTGACTGTTAGTTGCCACACTTTGAAAACAATTGTAAATAACAATTCAATTAGGAATCATGAATTACACGTCAGCCATTATCAGGGAAATTGCATTCACAACTCACAAAAAACTACAGTCCAATCCTGTGCACTAGTAGGTAGTCCACGACTCCACAATCACAGCCTCACAGGGCACATGCCAGTGCCACATACAGTACAGACATATGCATTATTCTGGGTGTCAGCACTCAGCTTGAGCTAATCACAGACAAATATCCAGAGACAGAATAGTACACTAGATACACTGGCTATTTTAACGGACTTCGCCGCCTTAGTTATTAGTTAATCCGTATAATATACCCACCATTCGATACATAATATTACATTTAGTAAATACAGATGTCTTTTCCGAGACATTTTGCACTATAACTAATTCTAACTTCAATAATAAATATCTCACCGCTCCCTCGCGCCGCCCGTCGCCAAACTTTGTTTATTCAACAGCTGATTGTCATTAGTACTCGTTGGCATAAATAGAGTGCTCCACTTATACACTTTTTCTAGGGTGACGTTGGGAAAGCAGGGAACCCGGGGTTTCCGGGTGAGGGGAAGTGGAGAAAAGGGGTTGTTGGGTGAGGATGAAGACGTTCAATTGAATTGTGTATTAAAAAAGACATTCGATTATCACACTACTAAATTTAGACTGCGAAGTACAATTGCACGCGACATGTAAGGGTCTGTTCCCGCAATGTTTCCAACTTCTTCTTACCCCACCAAATTCGGTTCAACTGTTACCACATAGCTGCCTGAATACTGCCGTACTTGACCGTATGGTTACGGCAGTATTCAGGCGGATGATCAATGGTATATATTCAGGCATATGATCAGTATTCAGGCATATGATCAGTATTCAGGCATATGATCAGTATTCAGGCAACAGGCATATCAATATATGGCAGTATTCAGGCATACGATTTATGATCAATGGTATGACATCACTTGGCGAACCCCGGGCCCTGGGCCACCGAGAGAGCTTCCAAGTCCACGGCGCCACGGGAACAGACTCCTAATTTGTGCATTTTGATAAGTTGGTTCTGAATAGTGAAAGCTGAATGCTGATTAATACCAGCCCCCATCAAGTGTTTGACATTCCTAAGTGATGACGTCACCAAATGTCACGGCCTGTTGGCCTTCAACATAAGAGGCAACGGGAATTGCGTTTTTTTGGGGATGGCCCCCTGAAGCCCCTACTGGGAAAATGTTGGATTCCCTTACCTTTTTGGATTCGTGGAGATGTGCAGATTCCAGAAAACGGGTCAGTTTGGTCATAAGGTCTCATTCAATAATCCTCATTCCTCAGCATTAGTGCACTTTTGGCCGTATATAGTGCACCCATAGGCTTCAGTATTCGGTGACGTCATGATCTGCCTAACCTTATGTTCTAGTAACCTTGATAAATACTATTGACATTTGAGTGACGATTTGACTGACCAGATTCGGGACAGGGATCAGGGAGTAAGCTTAGTTTTCTTTTGTTTTTATCTGTCCACAATGCGTTGGCACAAGCAGCACAAGCAGCAATATCGGGCGCGATATAGCCTTCGTTGTTGGCGCGCCCATAAAAAACAATCATCATCATCATCACAAGCAGCAATATTACATATGAAGGCTGATCATCTGATAGCCCTTCATGCAAGTGGACGTGTAGGGTAGGGTAACTCAATTCAAGTTCTCTAGCTACAGTCAGTTTGAAGTTTGTTTGTTTATTGGGGTTTAAACCCGCGCCACTGCAGGGGTTTCGCGAGCCGAACACGAACTGCAGGGGGGGTGATTTTCCGCCCCCCCGTTTAGATCTCGCAAAACTACGCAACGTAGCGACAAGCGAAAACGGCATTGGGATAGCTCTAGGCAACTCTATCGAAAAGTATTCAGTTTTTCTGCATCAGGTCACAATTGAGGTTCAACCAGTGGTCACCAAAGGTCAGATTTCCGTTTATACTGTTTTAGGACTCTTTTCCAGAAACCCCAATTATCTCGGAAACTATGATAGCTAGGAGCAAACGATATGAGAGGTAATCGATAGCTATTGAAATTGCAATCGCATTATTCCTCAAAAAATTGCTCTCATATTTCAATAGTTTAGGGCTTCCAGAGGTCATGAAAGTCAAATACTGTTTTAGCAAAACAGTTTCGTGAATAGCATGTCACCCAAGAAAGATAGGGAAAATATTTTGACGCCATCGTGTTTGTCTCATTGATGCGCTTGAAACATATATACGGTGACCTGGAAAGGTCAACTTCAAAATTTGACCTCAGGTCAAGGTCAATTGGTTTCACCCAAGGTAGTCATGTTGATATGGGCAACGCGGCCAGACACACGAACACATTTGGTGTTCAACTAATCGTCTCAATCTCTTTTCTATCAAGATTATTAGCAAATTCATTGCCTGAACCCAGATGACCTCAGATGACCTCGTATAAATCACTAAGCAGCCAATTGCACCTTTATTCATTTTAGAATGAGCTAAAATAGCAGAATTCTGAAAGGAATTAGCCTGATCAATTGCATATTTCTGAAAGGAAGCATTTGTTTATTTTCCCATTCACTTATAATGGGGAGGTCAGGAAATTGACGACTTTGGTCACCGATTTACGAAAAATCCGAGATATGCGAATTGAGGTACTGATATCTTATGAAATTATTGCAAGTTTCAAAACTTCGAAAAAGACTGTTGGCTTTGTATGAACGGCAAAACATTTTTGAAGGTGAGGGTTTCACATTGACCATGGACTTGTATGACCTGCACCTGAGATGACCTCAAGTCAAAAACTTTCCAAAGGTGCGTAATTGATGCCCAAACAGGTGTACAAAATTTGGCCGGCGCTGCGCGCCGCCGTTTTTCCGCTACTCCTGAAAAACCTGAGGGGGGGGGGCGGAAATCAACCCCCCCTGCAGTGCGCGGGTTAAGGCTGCTGTGTTGTGTTGTTGTTGTGTTGTTTTGCCAGTTGCTGATTGTTGAGTATTGTTTACTTTGAGACTCTTAAGACTAGACTGTATAAATTATGCGCATTAATCATTTGCACACAAGTTGCCACGTACATTCACTTTAACCCAAAATATGTTCCGAGTCATCAGCGACTCTGACTCAACTTCGAAGAACCAATGCGACTCTTGACTCAAGCGCTGTTCCAAACAAATTGAATCGATTCAAGTATTGACTCAAACGCTGTTTCAAACAAATAGAATCGATTCAACTCTTGATTCAAGCGCGTTTTTTACATGGATTCGAACTCAAGTCGCGACTCAGCCAAAAATGTCCTACTCTTGAGTCAACTGTCGACTCAACTCAGAGTCGTTTACAAGTCTGGTTAAGGATAGAAGGACACACAATGACAATAGACAGAGTGCAATACTTATTTGTCATTTCATTTCCTAAAACAAATCCGTGATTTTGATTGGGACCGAAAATCGTTACAAAGTACTTCAAAATACCGGTCGTTGAAAATGGAATGCTCATCACCCTGAACTTGGAATATATTTATGTGGGAAATGGAATGTTTATACGCAAAATGCGATTAATTTAATGTGTATTTTGTTTCTTCTGTCAATTTTAAGTAATAACCTG
>VOPJ01015824.1:0-16434 GCA_014673585.1 Semibalanus balanoides | reverse complement strand
AATGATATGGAACTCTCATGTCCACACAAAGCAATATTAGCAGCATGGGTGTCTCACCCGTAGTGTGTGTGACGTGTGTGGCCGAGCCTCTCTGTGAGTTGCTCCACCGCTCCGAACTGCGTGGGTGCGTTGCGCACCAGCAGGAGGCCGTAGACGATCAGCTGATGCAGCGCGCTGTGCAGGGTCGCCAGGTCCCCGCCCACCAGCTGGCTGTAGTCCACTTGTAAGAGATTCTGCTCCATAGTGGCACGGTCCCACAGCACCATCTGGAATGACGTCATTGGAGTCATTGTAGTCCACTTGTAAGAGATTCTGCTCCATAGTGGCGCGGTCCCACAGCACCATCTGGAATGACGTCATAGGAGTCGGAAGTCGGAGGTAAATCAACCAATCGATCAGCTCATCAATCATAGTATGTTTTCGGACGAGGAACAAGGAAACATTACCAACAAGGTAATAGCTTTGGACTTTGGTGCAAATGCACTCTGCTGCATATTGTGAGGCGCCTCTTGCAAGCTTCATATACAACTCGGTACATGCGACCGCAGTCAAAGGGGCACCGTTCATAGCCTCGGTCTAGTTATGCAACAGTGCAACACGTTGCAATCCTATGCCGACCACCATCCCATTGTTGACGGTTTGGGAATTAAATATATTCTAGTAAAAAGGAATAATTCAACTTTTAAATGTCTGTAGAAACTTAATGAACTTTGATGTTGTGTTATTCGGTACGGAGAAAATCCGTTTTCCTGCGTTGGCCGCCCGGCCGCTGTATGGCAGCAGTGCGCTGTACGGCAGCTGTATACAGCAGCAGCAGTACCTACATGTTGAATACCCTGGCACCTGGGTCGTACTCATTATATAAGTACGACAATCGTTCTCAGGCAATCGGAGAGCGTATATACATTTTCGTGAACGCCATCCATTTTATAAAGCGTTTAGGAGCAGGCATGCGTGATAAAGGTCAAGATGATCGTCAATCGTCTTACGTCAATCGGCAAAGATCAAAGATTGTTGATTGTCGATCAGCACTATGACCATATATCCGAGTGGTAGGTAGCAAAAATCACCATAATGTTGGAGGTCAAGGAGGAATCGATATAAACAATCAGTGTGAATGGTCAGCAATGCCATGAGACGTGCTGTACTTTTCCTGGGATATCAGAAGTCGAATCGGTTCGGCCAGGTAGTCTGGAGTATTAACTATGGTGAAACTTGGTGAAACTGATTAAATAATCGGTCAGACGTTGATAGTATAAAAAGACCTTCCCTTGACTTCACAAAAGCCTGTGCGTTATGCTCAGCGTTCGCAGATGACTCGCCTTAGGCCCATCCAGCTGTTTTCTGCGCTCTCTGACGTCACGAGTGGCGAACGACCTCTCCCGCAGCCACTGGTGCGCGAACTGGGACACGTGACCGTCTGACCACGTGATCACCACCTCCTGAGCGGCGCTGCCGTTCTGAAACGAGACAAGCACGAGCAAGGAAAGCCGACGTCACGTGTTGAACACTCCTGTGGTGGTCATGTCACTCCGCTACCACTTAAGAGCTTAGCGATTTATGAAACATCCATCAACTTGTTTTGTATACCAACTCTGTCCGATCATGTGTGGGCTGTCCTGTTTATGCGCTTGCTAGCAGAAGACGTTTGATTATGCTTTCTACGATCGACATAACATCTCTTGTGCCGGTTGATGTTCGCAATATCATAGATACCTACCTGAAGTCCATCGTAGGATTAGGCACGCAGCCAGGATTTCGTTTAGGAGGGGGCACCTCGAAAGGGTCCTTTTCTCGAGCGTTGAAAGGCCCCCTTTCAAAGCGTTGAAAGGGCCAAGCAAAACGGATGAAAGGGCATGTTACAAGGATGGAGAAAGCAGTATGACAGGTATGGAACGGGCCATACAAACTTTTAGAAGCTGGAGAAACAAACTGTCATATCAACTTTGGAACCAGCGACACCAATTTGGAATCAGCTATACCATCTTGGATTTTTTCTCAAAACCTGGAACTCTAAACCCGCGCCGTGCCGGCCCCTGGCACGGCGAAGGTGGCGCCGAGCAAGGGGGTGGCGTTAAGGCACCCCCTCCGAACTCGGCTCCTAGGGACGTAGACAAAAACAGAAATAAACATTTGAAAGCTCTCAAATGGACATTTCAGGTAACCAAAGTAATTGTTCAGCTCAGGTCAATATTGAGGTCACCAGAGGTCACATAGATCAGATTGTATAGTTTTAGGACATGAATTCGAGAGAAAAAAATCGGAAACTATGATAATTAGGAGCCAACGAAAAAATAAATACAAGCTATTGAAACTTGCGATCGCTAACCTATTCTCAGATTTAAGCTCAAGACAATAGTTGAGGCTCCAGGGCCGGGAGTTGTCAAAGGTAAAAAAAATATGTTTTGCAAAACTGTTTTTAGTTAATAACTTGTTACCTAATAAATCCATCATTTTAACACCATTGTGTTTGTCTTGTCAAAGCGCTTCAATCAAATGTAGTGGTGATCTGTTTAGGTCAATTTCACAATTTGACCTCAGGTCAAGGTCGTTTGGTGACCCAGGTCGGTCATGTTGCATATAAGGCGATACGAATTGACGAGACAAACACAATGGTGCAATCTGAACATCTCATCTTTATTATAGCAATAGTTATTAGCAGACAAATGCTGACAACCCCAGATAATCTCAGATGACCTTGCAAAGGTCACTGTGAAACAATTGCACCTGGGTCATCAAGAATGAGCTAAAATAACAACATTATGCAAGAATTGGCTTGATCCAATGCATATTCTTTGAAAAGAAAGCATTTCTATATTTTCCCGTTCACTTATAATGGGGAGGTCAGGAAACTGACCTGACCTTAGGTAATGATTGCCTACAAAAATTGGAAAAAATGCATTTAGGTAGTACTTTGAACTTATGAAATCCTTAAAAGTTTCAATCCCTTGGAAAAAGACTGTGGCTTAAGCACAACCACAAACATGTTTGAAGGTGAGGTCACTTGACGGGACCTTGTGACCACACTTGCACAATATGTGGGTAATCGATGCCCGAACAGCTGTGCCAAAAACGGCGGCGCTGCGCGCCGCTGTTTTTCCGATATCGTCGAAAAACTTGAAGGGGTGCCTAAGCACCCCGGCCCGACGCGGGTTAAATCAATTGCGCCGCGGAGGGGCGCGAAATTTTTTAGCCTTATGCCCTGAATATGCATTTTCATCAATGCATCGCATTGTGCAATGCGCATGGTGCGGATCTCTCAAAATGTTATTGCGCGTTTAAAGGTGCGGTAAAAAGTGCTGAAGCGAGCTATTTTGTCACATCATATAGAAAAAAGATGGCACGATTATAATATTCGTAGTTAAATTGCGCCGCAGAGTGGCGTGCAAGTTTTTATTTATATTCCCTTGATACCTGCATTCTTACTGTTGAAAGGTCTTTCAGATTAGCCCTTCAGATCGTCTAGGCCTCCGACCTTTCCAACGCCCTTCCGACCTGTTCTGGGACTCATCTGAGATCCGCGAAAAGACATGTTGTAGAGTGGGTGCTGGGCGATATATATTGAATACAAAGAGGACTTTACTCAACAATACAAATATTAAATTCAGAGCTTTCGGGTATATTGTGACACCCTTCGTTAGCGATTAAGAGGCATTTGGTAATAGGTCAAATTGTTCGCTTTAGACGAACAATGACCTGTTACCGAATGCCTCTTAATCGCTAAAGACGAGCAATGAGCTGTTACCAAATGCAATCCTATAGGATTGCATTTGGTAACAGCTCATTGCTCGTCTTTAGCGAGGGATGGCTGTAACAACATCAGCGATTATAATCGCTGATGTTGTTACAATATACCCGAAAACTTCGATTTTAAGATGTAGCAATATACCCGAAAGCTTCGATATTAATATTTTATTGAGGAGTAAGTCTTCTTTGTATTTAATCGTCATCTGGTATCTATACGTGCTTTGGGCCTTTCCGGTCTGACCAGGGACCCCTCTGAGCTTCCAAGAAGCCACTCTTGTGTGTCAAGGAGTCATTCGGTCTGTTCTTTCGGTCTAGCCAGGGGCTCCTCTGACTTACCGCCCAGGAATCCCTCCGAGCTCCTCTGACTTACCGCCCAGGAATCCCTCCGATCTGCCCAGCAACTCTTCTGGTCAGACTGCGCTGGCTGCTTTGTCACCCTGCCGACATGCTGAGGGGTCTCTCCTACCTACCCTGGGGCCCCTCGGTGTTGGCTAGGGGCCAATTTGGCATGTTCAGGGTCCCTTCTTACCGTCTAGGGGCCCTTTCGGTCTGGTTAGGGGCCCTACGTTCTGCACAGGGGCACTTTGAGCTTTTCAGGGCCCTCTGATCTGTCCAGGGGCCCTCCACCTTTTCAGGGGCCCTTCCGACCTGGCAAGGGACTACATTGGCTGCTTTGTCACCCTGCCGACATGCTCAGGGGTCTCTCCGACCTGCCCAAGGGCCTCTCTGAGCTGGCTAGAGGTAGAGGCCCATTTGACGTGTTCAGAGGGCCTTCTGACCCGCTCAGGGTCCCTTTCGGCTTGTCCAGGGGCTCCTCTGATATGCACAGGTCTCTTTTGAGCGTCCAAGAGGCCCTCTGGTCTTTCAGAGAGAGCCCTGGCGGCCTTAACGAGAACTTTGAAGAAGACCTCGACCAGGCTTCGCGTGGTCCTCCGACTCTTAAAGAGCCCATAATTCTGCGCTTCGTGCGATCTCGTCAGCCTTCTTCGGGACGTGCAGCGCGCCGGAAAGAGCCACCGGACCTCCAGGGGAGGAAGCCCCCCAACCCCCAACCCAACCCACCCAACCCAACCCCCACGTAGGTACTGGTAGGTACTCGACGTATGTACTGGTATTGGCACCTGGACAGAACGTGGTGTGATGTCCAGCTGCAGCTGGTCGATGCGGAGGTTGCGGCTGAGAGTGCTGGGATGGAAGCAGTCGGGGCACAGGCAGCTGTCCCGCAGCCACACGTACGGGAACGGCGTCACCCCGCCGAAGTTCCAGACGAGATCGACGCTGCCGGACGTAGGGTTATCGGTGGCCCGCACCACCTGGCAAATCCGAGTCGGCTGTCCTGCAGTGCATGCAGAGAAAGGCTTTATGAAAGGTCTGCAGAGGGGATGGCGTTGAATCACTGGTGACACGAACGCACGGTAGTCTGTCTGTCTGTGGGGCGCACCTGCCGACGCGCCACAATCACTATGGTGGAGCGGACTGTGATAACTGATGCTTTAGACTAACGGCTCCGTGGTATTTGATTGAGCTGTTATAACTGGCAAACGCAGGTGAAGCATTCCACGAGAAATCGGCCAGAGGGGGACAGACTGACGTCATCATGTCACCGATTTGGACCAAAACTGGTAAAAGGGGTTTTGTGGGTAGCTGAAACGAGCTGTGCTAGTTTTATGTTGAGCCAAGCTGTAGTTCAGGAGATATTGCCTCAGGATGCATGATTTCGCAAGGTCACGGTGCAGCTCAATCAATCTTTGTTCGCCAATATTGCCGGGAATGTATTAATGAATATAAATTTGTCGTATATGGTTAGAATGGTAATGAACTACTCTGCAAAATGGTAGGTTTAATTTATGATTTGTCAAAAATTTCGAAATTTTGTCATTTTTAAACTTGTAAATTTTTTAGTGACCCCTACCACACCGAAATTCCAACTTTTGACCATCAAAATGTAGTGAGCGATCAATTAATTTTCAAGTAAGGAAATACAATTGATTTGGTTTTATCCATAAATTTGTCACATTTTGTAATTGTATGTGCTATTTGTTATGCAAAATGATCTTTACCAATAACTTTTGAATAAATCAAGGTGGACAGGTATAATTTGTTTATTGTTTATTTGTATAATCACCAGCAACGGGTTCTGCACCCACTGACAGGTGAAGCAGGGGTGGTAAAATTGCTTTGGGTGGCCCCGACTAGGCGTGGCACATACAAAAATGACCCCGGCCCAGCTGGGAATTGTTATGTATCCCAAGCTTGAGCTTTATAATGATAAATATAGCCATTCGGATCGGCTGCCTTCGCCAGCCGCCACCTGTTTAAAAGAATAACGGACCACTGGTAGTAGTAATATAGGTGTCGCATCACACCAGCCGTTTGATGGCGCATTTATATAACCCAATTCACATTGCATTAAGGCAATTTACCTACAAACCTAAAATTACACACCTAAACCACACACCTAAATTAATCTCACCTAAACACACCTAACCTAACCCTAACCCTTGGAGCCATTTCAAAATATTTATAAAACATTCTATCGTTCATAATCCTCAATATGTTGCTACATTTCGGTAATTTTAAATCATTTTTGGTGATAAAGTTAGTCGTTTTCGCGTGATTAGGATTAATTTATTACTTGTTGTATACAAACAAATTAACTATCACATGCGCCATAAATGACGCAATTGCCAAATACCGCTGGAAAGTTATGCTGGAAAAGAATGCCCCCGATTTTCTACTATTTATAGTATAATTCTTCAAAGTCCGCTGGTAAAACACTAAAATCCTCTGATCCGTTCAGAAAAACCCTATGATAAAAATACCACAAGGGCTGAGTCTGGTCCGGCAGTCCGGGGACAAAAGCGCACTTACACTAATAACTGGTTATAATTACATTTTTTTTCGTCGGAAATTATGGGTGGAAACTAAATCCATTGGAAATCAAGAGCTGAAACGCAAACTGCTAACTTTAAAAAAAATTGTAGGTGATCAGCATACCGACTGACTGATTATGATATCGTGATGAAGAATACATCTAATGTGATTTTGACGAACAGTATTTCTAGGGATTATCACTTAAGTTTCACAGGAATGGCATAGTAATTATTTTTACTGTCATTTTGCCCCCGGGTACCTCATCAGAATGAACATTTTTTTCCCCGACCTTGTCCATAAGGACAGAACACTTTACCACCCCTGAGGTGAAGTCGAAAGTTAAAACCAAACGATAGACGCCATGATACTGTTTTCGTTGAAATACGTTAAATTACATGCAATATTATTTCGTCTAGGATTGATTGACCTTGACCATGACCTGAGGTCACGTAATTTTTGACGGCCCTTTATATATATATATATATATATATATATATACATATATACATATATTATATATATATATATTTATAGTATTATAATATTTATATATATTTATATATAATTATAATAATTATATATATATATTATATTAATTTATATATATATATATAATAAATATTATATATATAATATATATATTAATATATTGTATATGATATATATATTTAAATATATATATATATATATATATTTATATATATATATAATATATGTATATAGTATATATATCATATATATATATATTGTGTAATATGTTTATATAAATATATAAATATATTATATAAATATATATAATATATATATATATATATATATACTTGCTGTATATCATTGGAATGGTGATGAGATACTCTACAAGTCTCTTTTTTATTTTTTTCTGAACTTTGGATCATCAACCCGCGAGTCACTGGGGGGGGCTTTTTTAGCCCCCCCCCCCCCTGAGGAATAATCTAAAATATCTAACGAAAAAATGGAGCTATCAACGCCCAAACTTCTATACCTAGACCGGGCATCTTTTTTACACCCTTTGCAGATTTTTTTAATTTCGTCAGATTTTTTTTTTTAACTAGGAAATTTAAGTGACGTCATTACACACGATTTTTGACACCAAAATCAAGCTAAACTTTTAGGAGATGTACGGAATGTCATGTAAGAGGACAAAATGGAATCCGAAAAAAAGGAGAAGATAAGCAAATGTCAAGGTTACAATCATGGTTATCTCAGATTTTTGAAAAAAAGTGGTTTTCGGCCCCAAAATTTTCACAAAATTACTTTTTTTGAAAAAAACGACCAAAAAATTAAAAATTTTTAAAAGATATTCAAAAAACCTGAATATATGTAAAGTAACTATACTATTTCAACAACTAGACTTAAATTTAAACATTGATATCTGTATTTTCGACTGAGTGATGACATCTAAGATGGGGTAGACTTCGCGACGTCAAATTTTGAAATTTCATTTTTTATCCTTTTTTGACCAGATACAGACAAATAAAGAGCAAGCACTGTATTTCTGAGGACAAACCGGTCTATAAAAATGTATTGATTTACTGTATTTAATCAATTTTCAAATTTTGATTCCTTTTGTGAACATACTTTAACCTTCTACTTGACCTTTCATTCACGTAACTTAAATCAGGTGGTAAAATGAGTATCAATTTTCGTGTCCTACACGAAATTAGTATGTACAACATGTGTGGCATGGACTTTTCAATATATTTGGGCATAGTGACCGTATGTGACCTGACCTTGACCTTTGACATTTTGCCAAAAATCCCCGATTAGTCATTCGGATTGTGTGTCATGGCATAGAGCAATTCGGGTGATCATGGTTGCAACCTAATTGCGTTTGAATGGAAAATATGGTCTATACAATTTTGTCTGTAAATTGACCTTTGACCTGACCTGTGACGTCACCACTGGACCTCATAGGGCCAAACACAAAATTATTTTTACGTCGAATAAGTGCCTGGGTTCGATTGCCGTTTTGATCAGCCGATCGGTCCGATTGGTTCCGAAGATACAAGGGGAGGCTAAAAACCCCCCCCCCCCCCAGTGACTCGTGTTACAGAAATACCCAGTGACTGCCGGGTTAAAATGATAACTTTTGACCAGCAACTGTGTTGAGTGATCAATCATTTGTGAACCGTTTTTTTTTGTTCTTCCTATAAATTGGAGATAAAAAACACATGTCGATTTGTTTGTGATAAAAATCACCATGTGTATGTACCACCAATCACCAATCATGTGTACCATGTGTACATACCACCAATCACCAATCACCAAAGACCACCATGTATATGTGTTGTTAAAATGTAGAAAAAAAAGTTACAATGTACGAATTTATCAATAGAAACTCATGAATTGTAGTTATTACGATGCCAGCTAGTTGATGGCTTTTTACATTTTGATGGTCAAAAGTTATTATTTCGATGTTCTAGGGGTTGCCAAAGACGTTTCATAATTGCACAACAGAAATCAAAATTTCGAATTTAAATAAAATGATAAAATAAAATAACAGTAATAATTTAAATGGTATTTTGCTAACGTTCCAATTATATAATTATATAAATAATATGTCGGGTAACAAATTTGTGACGATATGGGCTGTCTAAAATTGACGTGCCTCAGGTTGAGGTCATGGTCAAGAAATCATAAGAGGTAATTTGCATGTCATTTAACGTGTCTCGATGAGGACTATAGTGTCTACTAAGCCTCTCTATCTTGTTTCATTCAAATATTATTGGTGAATAACTTATTTTTGTTTAAAAATAGCACATGAATTTACAAAAATTGACAAATTTATAGATAGAATCACGTGAATTGTATTTAAGTTGAAAGATAAATTGATCGCTCATTACCATTTGATGGTCAAAAATTACAATTGCAATTTATTGACACAACTACAGAAACTGTCATCATCCATAAGTAAACACAAATAAATAAATAAAAACAGTTGAATATAAATAAAAACATATTTTAATGTAGCCTATACCATGTGTTATTTTACGACCAAATTATCAGTGTATACTTTTGCATAATCAGTGCAGTGAAACAGGAGTTATCCCTGAAACACACGCAAGCAAGCAAGCAATCAATCAATTAAGTGCAAGATGAAGACGGATTTTGGCCCATCTGTAAGACTACGTTCGTTCGAATGCTTCACGTTCTCACTCACTCCGTCTGAACTAGATGTCACACAAAAGTTTAAATATGTCAAAAATGGCAAAATATACCTATAAAATTTATAAAAATCGAAAATAGAGCAGTAAAATTTTGTAAAGTATCTCATACAAATTTAAACGATATAGGACGAATTTAGATTGCGTCATAAATTCCCGGTGATAATGGCGGACAAAGATTGACCATCACCGTGACCTTGCAAAACTGCCTGAGGCAATATCTCCCGAACCACTGCTTGGATCGCCGTAAAACTTTCACAACTCGTTTCAGCTCCCAAGGATACCCTTTGTATTATGTGTTGTCAAAATTGGTGATATCAGGGTGTCATTTTGCTTTTTGTCCATTTATAGTGGAATGTGTGGTAGGTATTCAAGTGGTAGGTAGGCATGGAAGGAAAAAGGTAAGGTCCAGGTAGTAGGGGAGACCGGGGCATGTTCTGTCACTTTTTTGTTAATTTGCCCTGGTGGACACACTTTTAAGAGTTAGTGATTGATACTTTCCAATACTGTCACGTACATCAATAGCTTAAAATCGTTTTTAGAAGTTGAAGTAGTATCTCAGTTTGTTTCGACACCAGTGTCGATAATGTGGCGATGACCCATCTGACAGGACCTACCCCATATACGGGGCACATTCTGTCACTGATTTCCTGACTTCCTGTTATCACCGAACGGTCATCTGTGGCATCCCTGCCGGGGGAGAGAGGGTTTCATTCATCGCCATCATTAAGTAATTCATTCTTATTTGCGCGCCATCCCATTATATAGACTGTATGCAGAGAGTGACGGGCTATATACACGAAGCATTTACCAACATCTGCATTTTTGCGTTTTATCTTGGGGTTTTACCCTTTATATATGCACGAAGTGTGAGGCATTCTATCATGTTAACTGGGGCCCTGGGGTGGGGGATTTTCACTGCAATGCGCTTTGAAATCCCCCCCCGCCTGTGAGGTCACTGGTGGCACGCAAGATTCACACCGCAGTCAGCCGGTATAGTAAAAAGGACGCGTGAACTGTCTCACGGGCCCAGTGATAGAATCTGTTGCAATGAGGCCCCGACGCCCCCTCCCGTTAAACGACTCTTTGCGCTGACGACCTGACGTCATCTCCCTTCCCTCCGGGTCAACAACTTTTCGCTAACGAAACGTAGCTAAACTTTTGCCCTCCAAACTCGAAGCCTAGATCCGCCAACAGAAATCCCATCAGTGAAAATTCCTTAGAAAAGGCCTTACGGCACGAGTAATGTTAACTGCATCGCACTACCCGATTTGTTTTACGCTTATAGTGGCGTATCATATCTGTAAATAACAGGCAATCATTTGTATGGTCGTTTATAAGCGATACGACTAGGAATAATGAACAGATTCAGTGGCAGAACCTGCCCAGATTGGGTGACAGAACCTGTCCCACTCGACATAGGTCACACTTTTTCGTTGTTTTACTGAAAACTTGGGAAAGCTGGACATAATGATGCTCAGCACAATATTCTGGACATTCGCATACGTCGCCATGAATAGCACGTTCAAAGGCACTAGGTACAATTTATTCTTGGAATGGCCACTAATCACCAAATTTTGGTTCACTTTACAAAAAGTTTAGTTGATTTATTCTGTTGTAAAGAACAAAACTTTTCCATTTACACCATCCGGTCGCAGGCATGTTGTTTGTTTCGTTGATAGAGACTACCCAGGCCGTCGGCGGAAGTACAAGGAACACGTGCAGTCTATGTCTTGAGATGAGGAAATACAATGGACGATATGTACTCTGCGGATGAGGTTCGATAATTAATGCACGTACGAAACCTCCAGCTGACATTTAGCAGAAGTTGGATGCCCCGTGAACAGAACGGTGACACTCTTCGGTTTCCTCTTAAACAAATGTACATGTGTGAAAATCTGATCTGCACATTCACACACCAGAAGGGCCCACGAGATTCAGTGAACTCTATACGGTTGTCTTAGCAGAACACGCTAATATATTGACACGAATTATTTGCGCAACCCACGTTCAGACTTACAAACATGAGTTTCGCACCACCAGGTGACTACTACTGGGTACACAATGTCTGTGGCTCTTTAAACAGGGCTGGAGATGACACAAGGTCGGAGGTGGTGATTTTCGCACGGAAGGTGTAGAAAAGGGATTTACACGGTGGACCAGCCCGACGGCTCGGCTACGCCAGAGAGAGGATACCTTATACCAATAGCATAGAACTATAAGGATACATGCAAGTTTTCGGCTCGATAAGTCTAATCACGTTTCCTGGAGTGCTGGACATCCATTCGGACGACGATGAGGACCACAGTCTGCCCGAGGGCCAGCCAGGTCCGCAAGGACACCAGTCTTCCTTTCCGACCAGGGTCCTTCGTGCAGGTGTCATCCCACACGTCTCACCAGGCACATACGAGTACCTGGTTATGGCCCCGTGAGGACTCCTGGTCCCGCGGACTCACCTGGCCAGTGGGCTACTGGGCCGCCGGCGCTTTGCTTAATCTGCGCTCTTCCCTCATAGGGGGTCGCTCGCACACACATAACGGGTCCTTCGAGAGGCAGGCAGGCTAGATGGGCTTGTGCGGTGCGCACCCAGGTGGTGTGTGCCCCCTCTGACCAGCCACATCTTATGACTGAGTGCGATCAGAGATAAGATCCGCTCGCGTAATTTACTGTGGGCTGGTGAGCACTGGGCCGGAGAGTAGATGCCATACGGTGAGGACCCGTTCGGTGGGCCACGTACGAGTGCTCTCAGCAACGGTAGATCGACGTCGTGGACATCCGACTGTGCGGTGCTGGAGGTGAAGGGTGGGATCGAGCGGGCGGCGGCGGGCGCTGCAGCTCGTGGACGGCTGTGTAAAGCGGTGTGCTTGACGCTGGGCTCTTCCCGCAAGTCCACCGGCGTGATACTGCGAGGAGCAGCGGCGAGGACTGAGTTAAGGACGGACGATGAGCGACGGCAGGACGTCAGGCCACGCCACCGCCTGAACTCTGCTCGACAGGCGTGTCATCCAGTAGTGGGGAAGCGCGCGGCGGGAGCACGCGCTCCCCCGACGGCGGCCATGACGGCGAGTTCGGACGGAGGACGATGCGTGGGATTTGCACGGTCCGTCTACAGCACTGGATGACTCGGAACAAGCGCACGAAATGCCGCGCCGAGGCACGCGCCCTGCAGGGCTTCTGTCATGGAGGAGCCCGAGATGTGAAGTCACCGTACTGGAGCCTCGACCGCCGCACCTCGCAGGCCGGGGTCCCCGGCACGAGCCACACCTTGGCACCTACGGGGCATTCCAGATTTTTCTCGTAAGTACAGGCCAATATGGGGACCGCTTTGGGCCCGGAGACACACTGTCGGCAGTAATCCAACATGTAACCACACTCCGTAACACCGAAGGAGAAGTCGGTTCATCGCTGCATAACCAGAGCGGACTGACCAAACTTATGGCACGGTGCACGCTTGGCGGCCGGTGTATACCAGTTACATAATACCGTATCATTCACGGGCGGGTGGGACTGGCCGATACCTATTGCGCGTCAGATTACACCTAGTTACTTACTATACGGCGGTGACTCTGGGCCTAGATACCTATTTTGTGACGCGTCCTCACTAATATTACACCTTTGTAATCAATTAACGGCGGTTGAACCTTGTGATATAGTTCACTATAGATATATACTCCTGCGCGTTATTATATACCAGTTACCTCTGTATTCAATACGGAATCAAGGTGACCTGGCTACTAGACCAATTGAACTGAACTCGTTACCAGTATTTAACACCCTGTTTACACACGTAAGATATATCGGTTTGTAATACGATATAATATATATACTTTTGGCCGATATACACGGGGCTTCCCGCTATGCTGTGTTCCTTTGCGTTTTGTTAGCCCAGCGATGATATATATATAATATATATATATATATATTATGTTAAGTACTATTGTGATTTATTCTCTGGTGTTGATCAGTGTTAGTAATATATTATACTTTATAATGAGCCGCTTGTCTTTGGTTTTAGGTACATTATGGATGAGTAGAATTAGAATTCGACCTGTGCGTGTTGGTTCTCGAAGGAGACATTGTTTTAGAGAAAATTAGTGTTATTGTTGTATATTTGTTAAGCATTCTCAACGAGGTTATGTGCAATATTCGCTCATTTTAGCTACTTCAGTTCATGTCATTAGTGATCAAGACCGTCGAATATATGCTGAAGTCGCATGTGACGGGTAACAGCATATGATGAGTGAGGTCAAACATGCGAGTCGCTCACAGCTGTAAAGGTAGGCTCGAACTAAGCAACCATGAGTATAATTACCACTGATATTACGCGAGATGATTGTGCGAGTTTACACTAAAGGCAACTAATACTGTAGCCTATAGGTTACAACACGGCGAGAACCAGCTCAATGTCTGCACGTCACACTAAAGTGAATGATTGTAAAGGAAGGCGGCTGGTGCTTCGTGTGTGCCTTGGTAAGGGGCTATCACAAAGACACCATTAGTCGCTCTTGGCCTCAGCCTGTGCACGTGATACGCAGTCTAGGGCGAGTACTTCCGCACGCGGATTCCGTGGTGTCTATCATAGGGCCAGCACTTACATGGTCGCCGGAGGTCTCTCGCCCGTGACTCCCGAATGACACACCTGGCGGGCCTGAGACGGCGGAGGAGCCTACGCTTGGCCGGCGCACGCCTGGAGGGTCATACACAATCATGGCCTCGTCGAGTCTCACGCGCGCGACAGACGAATCCACCGCTCGGAGTGACCCCGACGCGGCACAGATCTGCTGCTGGCTGAGTACTCCTTCATTCTGCCGTATGATCGCTTCACACTCGTTCCTGCGCCAACGCCGGGGAGTTGAAGCCTCCTGCAGCACCGCACTGCTCGGCGAGGTCGCGTCGGGGCCCGTGCGGCCAAACCCGGCCGCTGTAAGCTGAACCCCTTGTATAGCTCCTCCGCCGGGCCTCGCCGAACGGGCAGGCAGATCTTACCGACGAACTCGTCCTCCGTCACGGGGCGATCCAGCTTCAGCAGCGCGATGTCGTTGGCTTTGGTGCGCCTGTTGTACCCGCCTGTGCACCATGGTGCGTGCGATGCGGAAGTTCCTGTGGATTGTTGCACAGCAGCTCGCCGTTGGTCCAATGACGCCGACAATTCCCTCTCCTGGTCCAGATCGTGCTCGCCGAGACGCACCGTCGTCAGCGACACGCGCGCTCTTTTCTCGCAACACGTCAGCGTCGACGCAGTGGGCGGCCGTCAGCACGTGCTGAGTGCTGATGAGCGTCCCACCGCACTCATACTCCACAGGCCGGGCGGATCGTCAGCGGAAGGACCTGTAGCCGAGGCAGAGCCACCCACGGGTACTGACCAATGAGGGCTGACCTCTTCCCCGCCAACAATCCTGGACACAGAGGAGGTGCCGCAGACGAAGCCTTCGATCCAGGATGGCCTCTGTTAGGGTGCTGCTCTGGAGGCACGGTGGTGGCGGGGTTGCGTGGCGGTGGAGTGACATTGATCGCTTCCTGCAGCGGAGGAACGGTGGTGGCGGGGCGGCGGAATCGGTGGTGTCACAGAAGGTCACCGTCGGCGCTGGGATCACGAGCGCAGCAGAAGGAGGATCGTGCCGCGTCGCGAGCCGCAGCGACTCCGTCGCACTCTGCGGATGTCGGCAGCAGACGGGCTGTTGGTAGATGAGGCGGAGCAGGGCGGGACACTGACGTAGTGAGCCGCATGTGCCAGGTCTGCCGTCGGAGTCCTGGCACGGGGTTCCGCTCTGGCGTCTGAGGCGGTCAGCGCTGCCAACCGCCGCCAGAAGAAGCAAGCAGAGGACAGAAGACAACAGACGCATGATGATGGTGACGGGGCAGCAGACGCGAGCGGTCGGCGCTCGTGACGGAGACGGGCGGACTGAAGACGAAGGTGGTGTCGCCCCTCGGCTATTCTCTCCGTCCAACGAATGATGCCTGCTCGCTGCGCTCCTCTCTATATAGCTCCTGTGTATCTGCCACCTCATGTAGCTCCTCCTCACAGCCGTGGAATAAAACCGGTTTTTCTCAACGGCGCTTTGTCTTTGACGTCATAACCACATTACTACATTTCCTCAGTCATGTTCATTCAGACTGAGAGCCGAGCTAGGGAACTACCCATGCTCTCCCTCACCCTGCTGTGATTAGGAATTACCGCATCCGCATGTGCTGCACCGATGGAATGCCTGTCTCTTCCGGTTCATGTCATCATATGTGCAGTAATGACCACCACGGCACGCCAGGGGCGGATCTAGCCGTGAGTGGGTGGGGGGGGATCAGCGGTATATTTTCACAAAGCTGTTGGGTGGGGAGGAGAAGGGGTAGCAGCAGGCCATGAGCCGTCAGCGAGCAAGTTGTTGACTGGGGGTGGGGTAGGAAGCATGTCATCAGCCCGTCTGCAACTGTATGCAGGGGTGTCGCAGATACATTTTTAGTGGGGGTCGGCTGAAATGACGAAAAAGATGTATCCCCATTTCGTGCGTGTATTTAAACCCTTTCAGGATTTTTAATGTGGATTTTTGCTGATATAGTAAATGTACTATTGGTTCCAAAATAAGCGTCCCGCTGGGTTGGCCGGCACAGCAGTTAAAGGGAATAAACCGCCTTT
>VOPJ01015823.1:0-16433 GCA_014673585.1 Semibalanus balanoides | reverse complement strand
CGTTTTACTGGCATGTAAAATGTTATTACTTGTACCGACTGTGCTATTCTCAGTCCCACCACACAGTACTCTATGAACGTGCCCGTAGCACATTACGTCTATTTTAGACCAGACTATTAACCATAACTAACATGGTAACATATTCACATATATAAATAATCGCCTGCCTTATAAACGCTTTGTTTATTTCCTACCATACCAGTGACCGCCAAACACTGTGACGTCACCACATCAGTAATTCTCCTAATGGGTAAACCTGATAAGTACAGTAATCTTGGTCTTTACCTGGCTGTCCTGGCAGCACTGTCAGGAAAACAGCGGAATACTGGCGCTCTCAAGCACCAGTCAGCCCAGCCGGCTTCTGCGGGGCCGACTGAGGCCGACTGAGGCTACCTGGGGCTGCGTGGGGCTACCTGGGGCCGCGTGGGGCCGCGTGGGGCTGCGGTGGGGCCGCGTGGGGACGCGTGGGGTTGCGGTGAGGCTGCGTGGGACTGCGTGGACTGCGTGGACTGCGTGGGACTGCGTGGGACTGCGTGGACTGCGTGGACTGCGTGGGACTGCGTGGGACTGCGTGGGACTGCGTGGGACTGCGTGGGACTGCGTGACGTGCGTGACGTTGCTGACGTTGCGTACTTGCGTGGCGTTTTGCGTGGCCGTGGCGTGCGTGGCGTGGCGTGGCGTGGCGTGGCGTGGCGTGGCGTTGCGTGGCGTGGCGTGGCGTTGCTGGCGTTGCTGGCGTTGCTGGCGTGGCGTGGCGTTGGCGTGGCGTTGGCGTGGCGTGGCGTGGGGCTGCGTGGGGCTGCGTGGCGTTGCGTGGCGTTGCGTGGCGTTGCGTGGCGTTGCGTGGCGTGCGTGGCGTTGCGTGGCGTTGCGTGCGTTTGCGTGGCGTTGCGTGGGCGTTTGCCGTGGCGTTGCGTGGCGTTGGTGCGTTGCGTGGCGTGGCGTGGCCGTTTGCGTGGCGTTGCGTGGCGTTGCGTGCGTTTGCGTGGCGGGGCGTTGCGTGGGCGTGGGTTGCGTTTGGCGTTGCGTGGCGTTGGCGTGGCGTTTGCGTGGCGTGGCGTTAGATTGTCGCCCGGCGCGGCCTGGCGCGACGCGGCGTGGGCCGTGGCGTGGCCTGGCGTGGCGTTGCGTGGCGTGGCGTGGCGTGGCGTTGCGTGGCGTGGCGTTGCCGGCTGGCGTGGTTGCGGTGGCGTGGCGTGCGGTGGCGTGGCGTTGCGTGGCGTTGCGTGGCGTTGCGTGGCGTTGCGTGGCGTTGCGTGGCGTTGCGTGGCGCTGTCCAGCGATGTGTGGCGATGCAGGCGGCATACAGAGCCTCCTCCCTCACCTCTCATGATGACCTCGTCGCCGTCCTGGAGGAACTTGCGGGTGCCGCCATCGGCCAGCGTGAGCGGCTTGGAGCCGCGCCAACTCAGCTCCAGCATCGAGCCGTACGACTCGGGCTCCTGTCGACAGAGGACGGAGAGGTCAGCGGCGCTGATGTGGCGCTGATGTGGCGGCAGGACACACTGCGTGTCACGTCAGCAGGCCATGATTGTCAGTGCAGTGTCGGGTGACTTGCGCTCACTGACTTGCGCTCACTCACTAACGTGATGTGAATGTGTGTGTGTGTTTTTTTGTGTGGACTGTTATTATAAATTTATCTTAATTTCATTGTATACCTATGTTACCGTGCCTCATGTTTTTTTTAAACTGTTGGCGAAAGGTTGTAAAAGCCACAGGTTTTTGTGGAATACCTTAATAAGTCCGTCTGTCTGTCTGTCTGGGTCAGCATTTGACACAACGTCCGGACAAACAGTGTCAGATCAGCAGCCAAGCAGCCACTGCAGATCAGCAGCTGACAGATCAGCGTCAGAAATGACCGCCAGGATCGGCAGCACCGGTCACTAGTCAGCTGACAGAGAGCTTAAGCCGTGGGCAGGACTGGTCAGACAGTTTCCTATGGGGCGTCGCTGGCTGCTCGGCTCAGCGGCCCGCTGCTGGTCCAGTGGCGGCGGCTGTTACTGTCTCAGTACTGCACTGCAGCTGTCGGCCGGGCGCTGCTGGTCCAGTGGCGGCGGCTGTTACTATCTCAGTCACTAGCAGCTGCAGCTTGCAGCTGTCGTCCGGCGCTGCTGGTCCAGTGGCGGCGGCTTTACTAGTTCAGTCTGCACTGCAGCTGCAGCTGCGGTCGCGCGCTGCTGGTCAGTGGCCGGCGGCTGTTACTGTCTCAGTACTGCACTGGCCAGCTGCAGCTGTCGGTCGCTGGCCCGCTGCAGTACAAAAGCTGTTACTATTCTCAGTACTGCTGCACCTGCAGCTGCAGCTGCGGCCGGGCGCTGCTGGTCCAGTGGCGGCGGCTGTTACTGTCTCAGTACTGCCACTGCAGCTGTCGGTTGGCGCTGCTGGTCCAGTGGCGGCGGCTGTTTTACTGTCTCAGTACTGCACTGCAGCTGTCGGCCAAGCGCTGCTGTCCAGTGGCGGCGGCTGTACTATCTAGTACTGCAGCTGCAGCTGTCGGTCGGGCGCTGCTGGTCCAGTGGCGGCGGTGTTACTGTCTCAGTTACTGCAAAAACTGCAGCTGTCCGGTCGGCGCTGCTGTCCAGGGCGCGGCTGTTACTATCTCAGTACTGAGCTGCAGCTGTCGGCCGGGCGGCTGCTGTCCAGTGGCGGCGGCGTTACGCTGGTCAGTACTGCACTGCACTGCAGCTGTCGGTCCGGGGCGCTGCTGGTCAAGTGGCGGCGGCTGTTACTACTCAGTACTGCACTGCAGCTGCAGCTGTCGGCCGGGCGCTGCTGTCCAGTGGCGGCGGCTTGTTACTATCTCAGTTAACTCGCAGAGCAGCTTGTCGGCCGGGCGCTGCGGTCCAGTGGCGGCGGCTGTTCTTCTCAGTACTGCACTGCAGCTGCAGCTGTCGGTCGGGCGCTGCTGGTCCAGTGGCGGCGGCTGTTACTGTCTCAGTACTGCAGCTGCAGCTGTCGGTCGGGCGCTGCTGGTCCAGTGGCGGCGGCTGCTACTATCTCAGTACTGCACTGCAGCTGTCGGTCGGGCGCTGCTGGTCCAGCTGTTACTGTCTCAGTACTGACTGCAGCTGTCGGCCGGTAACCAGACTGCCGGAGGAAACACCAGAATGACACTCGGTAACGAAATAGCGCTACACCTCTGTCGTCTGGTGTCCCCTGGACAGATAATCAAATTAACGAGTATGAGGTATCCGCACAGTGCCGAAGAAACGTCTCAGGTCACCTTTGGTATGGTATGAGTATTGAGTCCACTACCGCAGCTCTACGCACAATTACGTCACCGAGTACCTGCATATAGACGATAGGCGATAGCGTTAGAGAAATTATATATAATATGAGCGGAAGGAAAGTTCCCGAGTTTAATCTGACGACAAAACCAGACAGGAGTTACGCTCACCGAAAAAAAAAACATGAGTCAGCAAGATCATGTTTAACTTCGTCGTTTGTTGGTCGGACAGTATGAGAATAAATCAAAAATATAATGTTACTATATTTCCACAGCAAGGGAAGCGGCAGTCAGTGTCGGCAGGTTAGTCGATGTATATCTGTTAAACGACAATTGACCTTGCGTGAAGACTTGGCCAAGTCCGCATCGATCTGATATCCATACTCTCCATTAGCGTGCGACACAATATATTTGCTCGATCGATTCCGGACACCAGCAGTACCACCGCACACAAAATCGTTTGCCAGTCGGTCGATTAACGCCCGGGCTTAACCTGGCATTGGCTGGGGTCTCAGCCGAACGCCATTGGCTGGGGAGGGGGCGAAAAACGCCCCCCTCGTTATCTCCCGAACCAATGACCGCAGCTTGACGCGCAAGACGGCAATCGAAATCTCTCAATAAGATCACTCTAAAGCGTACTCGAAATTTTATAAATAAGGTCATATGTCAGGTCACAATCAGAAAAGTCAAATGTCAAATATTTGAGTTTTGGGCCATACTTCCCATCCAAAGCCGTATATTGAGACAATTATCGCACAAAGTGCTCTCAAAGGTATGGTGCATCTCCCGTATAAGCAAAAGTGAAATTGTAAGCAAAGGACAAGGTCAAGATCAGGTCAAATCAGGTCATTATTTGCAAGAGATCATGCGACACATGTTTTATGGGTTAACTTACACAAATAACTCGATTATAGCAGCCATTTGCACACCTGACCCGATATAAGGTCAAGGTCAGGTCATAAAAGGTCAAAATTGGAGATAGATAAATATAAATACGGAAGGCATTTTTCTTATCCAGTTTTGTCTCAGCAATACCAGTGGTACCATTTATTGTTCTGTATCTGGTCGATGAAGCCCCCAAAACGTATTTTCAAAAAAATGATGTCATGAGGTAAATCATACTTCGGGGAGCAATCACTAATCCAGTGATTCAAAAATAGAGATATTGGCTTTCGAAATTCGGTTTGGGATAATTGTAACATATGTGGTTCTCTTACATATCTTCCGTTTTTTTCTTTCTTTTTAATATTTTTTTTTTTAATTGTGGGCATTTTTTCAAAACAAAATATGGGTCAAAATCCGAAATTTTTATAAATCCGAGATTACCATTTTTACCCCTTATCATTTGCTATCTTTCGACGTTTTTGAATTGCATATTACTTAAGGAATGTTTTTTGTACAGCCTGTTAGAGCTTAGCTGATATTTGCGCCAGTCGTGTGTAGTGACGTCACTAAATTCGATATCACTCGAAAAAAGTCGACGATCTTTTAAAAAGTATTTGCACTGAAGATGCCAAATTGATGTAGGACCCGAAGTTTCGCGTTGATAGCGCTGTTCGTTTGTGGGCTCGTCGACGATCTTTTAAAAAGTATTTGCACTGAAGATGCCAAATTGATGTAGTACCCGAAGTTTCGCGTTGATAGCGCTGTTCGTTTGTGAGCTATTGTGAAAATCCCTGAGGGGGGGGGGACGTTTTTCGTCCCCAGCCAATGGCGGGTTAAGCCGGCCGCACACTAGGCCATTCGGCCGCGAGCCGCGATTCTTTCGCGGACACATCCCAGGGATTGAACCACTCCTCAAAATTGTGTCATCTTGGTGTCGTACCGCAACTCCCAAATAAGTTAATTGCATTAGGAAATACAATTTGTTTGGCCGTCCTCGAGTTTTGGCCGTGTCGCTGGTGGAGTCGCGGCCATATTGCAACCGAATGGCGCAGTGTGCGGCCGGCTTGAGTCCGCCACTAATGAGTCTGCGACCAGAGCAGAGCCGTCCCCTTCCACGCTGAACTGCATCACTACACCACTGCACTTATTGTAGTGGGAGGCAGAACCGACCAGCCTTCCCTGAGAACAGCGGCGAGGGCTGAGAATCACATAGACTGCTGTCTTCCCAATAGGTCAGCAGACCTTGGAGACGTGGCTAAGTGGACACCACTGTCGGCTGATTCCGGCTGGACTGTGGTGGCATGACGTGCCAGTCGCCGGGACCTGCCGATCATTATCAGTCATCCAGCCCGACTGGCCGGACTGAGCGCCACAGCGTCCGGCCAGACATACCGACTCACCGAGACAGAATCCAGATCAGTCCACTTAGAATGCCGGCCACTGCATGGCCGAGGTGTGGACGGACTCAGTTGCTCAATGGTCCAGCCGGAATCAGCAGACAGCACCCGGTGACGGACAGACGGAGACATTTGGCCGCAGACAGAGCCGGCCGCTAACGTCCGGACAGAGCCGGCCGCTAACGTCCGGACAGAGCCGGCCGCTAACGTCCCGGACAGAGCCGGCCGCTTAACGTCCGGACCAGAACCGGCCACTAAACGTCTGGACAGAGCCGGCCGCTAACCGTCCGGAAGAGCCGGCCGCTAACGTCCGACAGAGCCGGCCCCTCTTAACGTCTGGACAGAGCCGGCCGCTAACGTCCGACAGAACGCGGCCGCTAAGTCTGGACAGAGCCGGCCGCTAACGTCCGGACAGGAGCGGCGCTACGTACGGACAGAGCCGCGCTACGTCCGGACAGAGCCGGCCGCTAACGTCTGGACAGAGCCGGCGCTAACACGTCCGGAACAGAGCCGGCCCGGCTAACGTCGGACAGAGCCGGCGCTAAACGTCCGAAAGAGCCGGCCGCTAACAATCCAGACAGTAGCCGTCCGCTAACGTCGGACAGAGCGCCGCTAAACGTTCCGACAGAGCGGCCGCTAACGTCTGGACAGAGCCGGCCGCTAACGTCTGGACAGAGACGGCCGCTAACGTCCGGACAGAACCAGCCGCTAACGTCTGGACAGAGCCGGCCGCTAACGTCCGGACAGAGCCGGCCGCTAACGTCCGGACAGAACCGGCCACTAACGTCCGGACAGAGCCCGCCTCTAACGTCCGGACAGAGCCGGCCGCTAAACGTCCGGACAGAGCCGGCGCTAACGTCCGGACAGAACCGGCCGCTACGCGGACAGAGCGGCCTCTAACGTCCGGACAGAGCCGCCGCTAACGTCCGGACAGACCGGCGATACGGTCGACAGAAACCGCCTACGCTTGCTAATGTCCTGACAGGAGCCGGCCGCTACGTCCTGGACAGAGCCGGCCGCTAACGTCCGGACAGAGCCGGCGCAACGACGGACAGAAACGGCCATCTAACGTCCGACGAGCCGGCCTCTAAGTCCGGAGCAGAGCCCGGCCCGCTAACGTCCGGACAAAGAGCCGGCCGCTAACGTCCGACAGACCGCGTAACGTCCGGACAGACCGCCATAACGTCGGAAGAGCCGGCTCTAACTCCGGCAGAGCCGGCCGCACGTCCGGACAGAGCCGGCCCGCTAACTCCGGACAAGAGCCGGCCCGCTAATCGTTCCGACAGAGCGGCCGCTAACGCCGGTCCGGACAGAGCCCGGCCGCTAAGTCCGGACAGATACCGGTCGCTAACGTCTGGAACAGAGCCGGCCGCACGTCCGGACAGAGCCGGCCGCTAACGTCCGGACAGAGCCGGCCGCTAACGTCCGGACAGAGCCGGACGCTAACGTCCGGACAGAGCCGGCCGCTAACGTCCGGACAGAGCTGTACCTCGCCCGACTGCTCCTGCTCCGTGTTCTGCTCCACCGCACCAGCTCTGCTCCTGCTCCTGCTCCACCGCCCGACTGCTCCTGCTCAGTGTTCTGCCACCGCACCAGCTCTGCTCCTGCTCCTGCTCCACCGCCCGACTGCTCCTGCTCAGTGTTCTGCTCCACCGCATCAAGCTCTGCTCATGCTCCTGCTCCCACCGCCCGACTGCTCCTACTCAGTGTTTCTGCTCCACCGCACCAGCTCTGCTCCTGCTCCCACCGCGACTGCTCCTGCTCAGCTGTCTGCTCCACCCGCACCAGCCTCTGCTCCTGCTCCTGCTCCACCGCCCCACTTGCTCCTGTTTAGTGGTTCTGCTTTCCACCGCACCAGCTCTGCTCCTGCTCCTGCTCCACCGCCCGACAGCTCCTGCTCAGTGTTCTGCTCCACCGGCACCAGCTCTGGCCCTTTTTTTTCCTGCCCCCTTTTTTCCCCTTTGCTTTTTTCCACCGGCCCGACTGGCTCCTGCTCAGTGAGTTCTGTCAACCGCACCAGCTCTGCTCCTGCTCCTGCTCCACCGCCCGACTGCTCCTGCTCAGTGTTCTGCTCCACCGCACCAGCTCCAGTAAGTTGTCAACACACCCACACCCACATTTGGCCGAGTGGCGCCTATTTGAGCGGCGGGTCGGGCCCCGGCAGACCAGTCCACGGGTGGTGCTGACGTACGACGAACACGGGGGGTAAAAACCTCGGCGGCAATATTGTACCATTACTGAGAACCCATAGCAGTGCGGTGGCCCAATATGATATTGATGAATCTCCCGAAAAAGGCACAATAACCAAGTATCCTGACGCCAGAGCGCTCAATTACCGCTCCGTATTAATTAAAGGGAAGTTATTACATTTTCCCACACAAATGGAGTTATTACTTGACAACTGACATCGACAAAGGAGACAAAAATATATTGTTAATTGGCCACATTTTGCATACAAACATTCATACCAAAAGATTATTTCAAAGTTAAAGTTGAAAAGCGTTCCACACTACTTTTAACGACCGGTACTCTGAAGAACTTGGCAACGAGATCCGGTTCCCACGAAAATACGGTATTGCTTTTGACGAAATGGTATTGCAAATATGTCTGTCTATATTGCAAATATCACACTGTCTATTATGATTATGTGCCCTTCTATCCTTAACATCAGCAAACATTGAATACAAAGGTCAAAGATGCTCAAATTAGCAGTTACCTTATGCACCCAACGACGGCCTAACTAGTTGGTGGCTGCAACATACAATTTGTAAAAAAAAAAATGTTCATTTATTTTCAATATTAGTAGTTTTGTATAGTTTTGTCTCTAGCTGTAGATAATACAATGCTTTAGCTGATCAATAAAAATAATCACTTTAATCAAAGCAATTAACAAATAATTAAAAAGGTGTCAATGAAATCGGAGGTTCATTTATGCACCCAACGGCGACCGAGTGTCGGCGATTTGTTTCAGAAACATCAAACGTTGAAAGAAAAGCGCCAGATATGCCGCGCTTCCAATAGTGAAGGAAAAACACAATCATGAACTACAAAAGAAGTGTGCGTACTTGCTTGCAAATTTGTCCGAACTACCAATTTTGAATGAGTGAATAATTGTATTTCAGTCTTAAACTTTATCACATAATTTTTACCATGACAGTAACCTAAAAAATCAAAACATCCTTGTCTCCCTTTAATATGACGTTATCAACCCCTCAGACGGTACCGGAGAGGACGATAGACAAATGCCATCTGTTGTCTACGTCGCCATCAAAGAACGGACAACCAGGCGTGTCCCCGACCACAGCAGCAACGGTGCACGAAACCCTGCGCTTGGACACAAGAAAATACAAATAAAACGTGACATCTTCTGTTACAAATGCAAGTAAATCACAAATACGTAAAATTCTGAGCAGGGCAGTGATTAGGATATAAAACAGTGGTTCCCAGTCCTTCCGACGCAATTACCCCTTTTTAGTAGTCAGAGGAGGCCATTATCCCACCCTTCAAAAATGTATACAGAGTTATACAAATAACGTTGTTTCCCAATGTGTTGGTTGCACCTGTTGACATACTTCCATTGGAGCGTCGCAACTCGCAATAAAAACAAAGACTGAGAGCGCACATGTATTTATTCCCTTTTCTTCACAAATGTCTCCATTCTGGGCTTCGTTGTCGACAAGGCGCACCGAAAAGCTATGTTGTTAGCCGAGGGCTGCATCAAAGCCGTCTTAGCGTAACATTTATGGTTCAACTTCACAGGACTTCGTTACCACCGAAGAATGGCTCTGTTACCCCAAATGGGGTCATGACCCACCGTTTGGGAAACACTGATATAGAAGAAGCTGAGCGTGGTCGCATCTGAAACAAGCATATGACTGACTGCTGACCAGCAGAAGACTAGACCATGGATAAGTGAATACTGGATTGGAACGTATCAGCTGATTGCGTATTTTATGCGCTTTGGCCTTCGGTAAGTAAACGCGGTTAAACGAAGCACCAACGCGCGTAAACAAAAGCGGAACACGCGCCAGTGATAGCAGGACGATTGAGTGGTGGTTATGTGTGCGGGGCTTTTGAACTGCAATAATTCGAAAAAAAGGAAGTGCCCTGAAGCTACTTTTCTGTTGCTCTCAGTTATTTTTATTTTTGATTTCTCACCTGCGGAGTGAATTCGAAGTCAAAGCGACGTGCTTATTAGGTTAATTCTTGCAACCGATGATCTGTTTTTGTTTATTTTATGGATGATAGTTTTCGTTCAGTTCTGTAAGATTTTTCACGTCAGCCTATTACCATGTGTTAGTTTTACGACATAATTATCAGTGTTAGGTACTTTTGCATAATCAGTGCAGTTGAAAAACAAAGTAATCCCTGAAACCCACGCATACAAGCAAGCAAGCAAAGACAGGCTTTGGACTACAAGCCGTTCGACCGCATTCGCGGTGTCTCACTCACTCCGTCTGGCAAATAATGCCTGAAGACAGACTTTGCTGATCGGTAAGACTACGTTCGCTTCGAAAACTTCACGTTGTCCTCACTCTGTCTGAAATAAAGCTGTTTAAATTCACTTTTAGATAAGCTTAAGGATAGATATGAATTTGTGAAACATTGGCTTACAATAATGAATGCGGAGCTCCTATGTTCTCGCCCATAGCCGCTGGTGCTTTACCGACGGCGAGTTTCAGTGTTGTATACTTACCGACCGTAGGTGGCAGTCGAGTGCCGTACGCAGTTTACTAGTGCTAAATGCGTAGACGTTCCAATCCAGTATTCAGTTATCCATGACTAGACTATCAACGTCAGAGCACGAGTCATAAACATACTGACGGGCTAGTACGTTCAGGCGAACGCTGGTATACAAACCAATGATCAATTGCGTCCAGGTTGGTGCATTAACAAACTATCAAATTGGTCGATCGCAATGATGACACAACGATGAAAACCAATTATCACAATGGTTGCATTCAGGATGAAAACATTGTTTAAGAAAGATCATGCTAGTACCATTTAATCCGAACCAACAGGACATGAACTTGCTGCAGGTTGAGTCTCACCTATGTTGACATTTGTCGGAGAGGATCTAATGAAACGGAAAAGCAATATCCAAGTTTGTCCAATGTTCATACTTTGATTTCTACTAAGCACATATTTCCAGAAGTTTATTGGAAGAAACGCATCGATAAAAACCAGTGGCGGCTCGTGGTCATCCAAGTACCTGAGGCCCAAGCCCCAAGTTCAGAAGTTGCAACGGGTAGGTAGAGGGGCGTCATTTTCGTGAAAATGCTTGGGGAGGTCCAATGCTTCCGTTTATATATCCTAAGATTTAATTTTCCATGCAACCCACTCAGGCTAATGTGAAAATTTGAACATCTTGGGTGACCCCCCCCCCCCCCCCCCCAGTATACAAATCGACACCGGTGGGTATAGGACTGCAGCTGCCCGTAGTCACGCCTGGCGCCACCGTCTGGGCTGGCGACTCACGAGCAGCATGCGAATCTGAGCCACCCGAGCAGGTCGTATTACGTTACGCATGCGCACGCGCCTAGAGGCCGGCTCGTCGGCGGCCTCACGAGCCGAGACGCAGAGGAAGAACTGCACATTTAATGAAGCATCACGTACCCGTAACGAACAATAACGCAAACATTAAATGATATTTCACGTTATATTTAAGAATGTGTTACATCCCTATAGTGAGGCCTATCTAAAGAACACCGCAGTTCGATGGCAAACATCGCCATACGGTTTGCAGGGAATTGAAAAGTTCGCCGCTCTACTCTCGGCCACGGCCCGCCCGCCGCGCCGCCTGCCCGGCGCCGACGGCACGATAGTAAAACATAATATAATATAAATAATATATTATAGCTTCGGGCCAGATCGATATATCAACATATTTCCTAGTTCATGAACTTTGATTGCCGTCGCTACGACTCCTAGAATCCGAATAATATCGGTTCGAGGCCCAAAACATCCCAGCTTCAGTCGGTTGTCATTCCCCAGCACGGCGCGGCATCGTCGGCTGAGATGCGTTCGCCCGCTGGTGCCTCAGTAGCTGGGTTGAATGGGCGGAGGCGGTAGACCGGCAGGGCCTTAGCCGGCTCGTAGCGGTCAATGAAGTATTGTTAAAGGAAATAGTTCACCTTCAACATGGGGTTTGAACTGAGATAGCAGTTTTGTAGCCCGTGTTGAAAAAACCCTAGCATCAAGTTTTCTGGATTGAAAAGGCTCTCCAGCCGAATATATTTCACTTTTTGTCGAAGGAATGTGGGCCATCAACAAAGAATGTCAAGAATGTGGGCCATCGGGAGGCTTTACAGTAATCTTACGCGACTACTCTGTAATCTGATTGGCTGAGCCATTTAATTCTTTCGTTTGACGATGCGGAGTACGCATATAGTTTTGATAAAATCAATGATGTACGTCCTTCTGTTCTGAATCGGCGCGATGTATGGCTATTTTTGACAATATGAAAAGAAGTTGTATTTCAAAATATAATCAAATCGTGTTTGAAAAAAAAAAAATGTGAACTATTTCCTTTAACCCGCGCCGGGCCGGCCTGAGGGGGTGACAACCCCTCAGGTTTTTCCTGGATATCGGGAAAACGGCGGCGCGTAGCGTCGCCAAATTTTTAGTACCTGTTCATTCATCTTTTAATAGCTTTTTTACAATAGGCCATGTCAGGTCAGGTCACCAGGCTAGGTCATGTGACCCCACCTCCAAAAAAGGTTTGCGGTTCCACCAAAGACACAGTTTTTGGCGGATCAGTTTTGTACTTACAGGATTTTATAAGAGTATAGCTACCTAAAGTTTGTATATCTCGGATTTTTTATATCGGTGACCTAAGGTCAGGTCAATATCCTGACCTCCCCATTATAAGTGAACGGGAAAATAAACAGATGCTTCCTATTATGAAAATATGCTTTGGATCAGGCTGATTCATTCAGAATCATGTTATTTTAGCTCATTCTGGATGACCTAGGTGCCATTATTTCTCAGAGGTCAGGTCACAAGGTCATTTGAGGTCATCTGAGGTCATCAGCAATGATTTGCTGATAACTATTGATAGAGTAAAGATAGAGACGAGCGGACGACACCACTGTATTTGTATCATCTGGCCGCGTCGCCCCATATGCAACATGACCTATCTGGGTCACCAAATGACCTTGACCTGGTATCAAATTTTCGAGGTTGACCTTACGAGGTATCATGTATATGGTTCAAAGCGTCTTGACGAGAGAAACACGATAGTGTTTAAAATAAGTTATATGTCATTTTTAGATAAAATGCTATTCAGGAAAACATTGTTTTCACCAAAACTGCAATATTTTTACATTTGTGACCTCTGGACCTTAATGTTAATCTGAGCTCAAATTTGAACTGGGGTGCGATTGCAAATATCACTAGCGCATCCTCTCTGCCTATTAACTTGGTTTGCCCTCCAGCCTATACATAGTTTTCCGAGAGAGCGGTGTTAATTGAGGGGACTCTGGAGCTATGACACACAATCTGAGGGCTGGCAACCCTCGAGCATTTGATGACCTCTGGGTGTACCCTAATATTGACCTGATAAAAAAAAATCACAAATAGGTTTCCAATCCCTTTTTAAGAGCATACTAGAACGGTATTTTTGGTTTATGTCTAGGTCCCATAGGAGCCGAGTTAGAAGGGGGGTGTCGAAACACACACACACACACCGGCCCGAGGAAGGTGGCGCCGAGCACCGGCCCGGCGCGGGTTAACGTATGAACCGGTGGCTGGCGGGTGGATGGAAGACTACTGTAGAATGGATGATTTTGGTGTTATGTCATAATGAAATGCACTGCGATGTGCAGAATGGGAATCACTCACGCACATTGTTGTAAATGGCAACCAATGCATATTTCACAGCACATTCTTCCTAAATAATAGGTGAGGCCCGGCCTCAGTTGCCTCCTATGACGAGCCGCCACTGATAAAAAGCATTGATTGTTCTTGCGTCAATCTATATCTATCCTATGCAAAGGTCAGGTAGAGCTAAGGCCGACACAAATGTAATGTTAGCTAAAAATAATTATACCCATACGTCATACGTTATTATAGCCTTCACGGGAGTCCCTTCTTGTATCCTGGTGTCCTGGGCTGCTCTAAAATCCTCTAACACAAAGAAAGTGGTAACGATTTTCTTTAAAGGGAATGTTTCACATTTGTATGGGTTTTGAACTGAGATAGCTATTATCTTTGGCAGGTATTGACAAACATAATTTACTACGACCATTTTCCCCAAAGCTTATCCGTTTTTAAGCAATTTAGTTTTGAATTTGCTAAATGGGGTCTATGCAAGTGCCGCCGCTGATTGGCTGACTTCAAAATTGTTGGCCCTGGAAAACGGAGGACCTGTATTTCTCTGACCTTGGCTGGATTCAGGATTACCCACTGCGAGTGCGATGTAAACAACGCGTCATAGTTTGAATCTAAGACACCAAAAATGTCTGAAGATGTGCCATATGCCATTTGGCAGCGTAAAGATTTTCTCTATGGCTCACAATAGCTCAACAATGGCGTGATTATCCAAATTTTTACAAATCTAAATTATATAAAGATAAGTGACTTTTCGAGAAACAAATATCACCACCGTGTTCAGCAGCATTTACTCCATATTTTCGACTTCAACCGGGATACATTTGACAACTTTCAAAAAGGTGGAAAAAAAATCCTTTCACCTTTCACACCCTCTCACGGTCGGTGTGAAACGGATAAAAATATCAAAGAATGTCAGCAGATACTTTTGCAACGGTAATTAATTCTTCGAAGTTTCGTTTTCCTCTCCAAGTTAAAACACCGGAAGAAGAAACCAGTAAAGCGCCAAAGTTGGCGATAAACGAGCGAGCGCGAAGGAAATGTATGATGAATTTCAACTCAATCGGGCAATAAGTTTCTGAGATACAAAAAGGGTGCGCACGTGCGCACGTGCAGAGGCACCCTACCATTAACTTGTGAGAAAGCGGCGGCTGAGGGGTTCATAACCACACACCAAATCGGAATATAATCGGATCAGCCGTTCCTGAGATATAGAATAGGGGTGTGCACGTGCGCACGTGCAGAGGCACCCCACTGACTAGTGGAAAAGCGGCGGCTGAGGGGTCCCCTAACCACACAACAAATTGGAAACAATCAGACCCAGCTGTTAGCGGATTTTTCTTGGCGGGAGCCGCAGAACACCTTTACAACACCCCTCACGCGGCACGCGCCCCGCGCCAGCGGTAGTCACCCACAAGGTCGACGCACTATAAAACAGGATTAATTGTCATGCGGCTACTCAGCAAGAAGCCGTTGTCATCGGACGTGTGGTTGCAAAGATATAAGCTTCTCAAAAGCGTCGCCACGGGTTGGGTTGGGTCGGGTCGGGTCGGGCCGCTCATAATCAGATTTTTCCCATATACCACGTAAAGACGAGCGAGCGCGAAGCGCTCGCACGTAAAAAATGACCAGAATGCGTTTGAATTCCCAAGGAACTTTGTTGTCAAATGTTTTCCTCAGATCAATGTGTCGAGTCAGTTAAAACAAATATTAGACATTTTTTATCAACATACCAATTGCAAAGTCAAGAACACATAGCAGCTACAATTTAACACCTACGAATCAGAAATAATGCAAACAAGGTAACCAATATTTTACAAACATAAATAGCATGGGTCTTAGTATTAGGAATCAAGAGCAGAATTATAAAATGGTTGAGTCACCGGACTCGACTCGACTCCCGTCTTGGCGTCCAACTATCGAGCCCATTCGGACCATTTAACCCGGCATTGGCTGGGGTCTCAGCCGAACGCCATTGGCTGGGAGGGGGCGAAAAACGCCCCCTCGTTATCTCCCGAACCAATAACCGCACAAGGCGCGCAAGACGGCAATCGAAAGCTCTCAATAAGATCACTCTAAAGCGTACGCGAAATTTGGTAAATAAGGTCATATGTCAGGTCACAGTCAGGTCAAAGGTTAAATGTTAGATATTTGAGTTTTTGGGCCATACTTCCAATCCAAAGCCGTATATTGAGACTATTCTCGCATAAAGTGCTCTCAAAGGTAAGGTGCATCTCCCGTATAAGCAAAAAGTGGAGTTGTAAGCAAAGGTCAAGGTCAAGATCAAGTAAAATCAGGTCACTATTGGCAAGAGATCATGCGACACATGTTATGGTGTAAATTACACTATAATCGATAAATACGCCATTTTGCACACCTGATAACCGCGATAAAGCGTCAAGGTCAGGTCATAAAGGTCAGAAAATTGGAATGAACCAAATATCAATGCAAATGGCATTTTCTTATCCAGTTTTGCCAGCATACACTTGGTACCATTATATTTTGGATGTATTTGGTCTAAAAGCCTCCAACGTACATTAAAAAATGACGTCATGAGGTAATCATGCTTGGGGAGCAATCAGTGATTCAAAAATACAGAAATTCGGTTTGAGTATTGCTGAAATTGCTTTGAAATTCGGTTTGAGTATTGCACACATGTGGTTCTCTTACATATCTTCCATTTTGTTTTAAATATTAAAAAATTCTGATTTGTGGGCATTTTGTTTTTAATCGTATTTTGTTCTTTGGGGGGGTCAAAATCCAAAACTTTCACAAATCCGAGATTGCCATTTTCTACCCGTTGTCATTTGCTTCTTTTGAGTTTTTGATTGGCATTTTGCTTAAGGGAATGGTGTTTGTACAGGCTGTTAGACTTAGCTGATAATTGCGTCAAGTCCCGTGTGTACTGTGTTAGTGACGTCACTAAAATTTGATATAACTACGTTTTTTTGATTTTATTTTTACACTGAAGACGCCAAATTGATGTAGGATAAGGTACCTGAAGTTTGGCGTTGATAACGCTGTTCGTTGTGAGCTATTGTGAAAATCCCTGAGGGGGGCGTTTTTCGCCCCCCCCCCAGCCAATGGCGGGTTAA
>VOPJ01015822.1:0-16914 GCA_014673585.1 Semibalanus balanoides | reverse complement strand
CTCCGAAGATTCCAGAGTGGCAGGCGTCTGCGCTCTGTATGAAATCGGGAATTTTAATCTTGCGACGGCGTTCTTTCGTCCGGGAGCGTGTTGCATTGTTATTAGCCGTTTTCACGAAGGATTTTATTTGCCGGGTGGTTGGGGCGTTTCGGGGCGTCTGGGTCGATTGAGGCGATTTGGGCGCTTGGTTTAAATGGGCCCAGGGGCCAGTGTCAGAGCTATGGCCACGTGACACGGTGTTAGGTCCAAAATGTCGAAATTCCAAAATGCCGAAATTCCCGAATTCGGCCTACCTCCCCCCATTAACCCAAACACCCTAATCGCGCAAAACGCCCCAATCACCCGAGTATAAAGTCCGTCGTGAAAACGGCTTATATTTTGTGTATTTGCATAACTATCAAGTACAAAAACAGTAATATATCATTACAAGATAAGGACGAAATAAGGTCGCAATATATGTAAATACCGAATAAAGAAATCACTGATTTTTTCTTCGAATAATATAAAATATATGTCAGATTCGGACGTACCGTTCTTGGCTTATTTTTCTGCGAAGCCGCTTTAATTATTGGGGTGAGTGCAAATCTTACATCTATGTAGGATACTTTTGTCTTTCTTTTTACTTTATTCTTCTCGGTTTGTCCAATTTTGAGCTAACAAGACCATTCTCTTCAGATTTGCCTTGCAACAACAAAATGTTTTTCGGTTATAAGATACAGTGGGTCATGAAGTGCCGCCGTGAAACGCGCGTTCGTTTTTAAGAATAGCATTTAGTCCGAATCTTTCGAATAGATGGATATTCAAGATAGGTCCGTGCTGAGCGGAGCTTGTTGCATGCAGGTCACGACTCAAACCATCCAATCGCGTAACTTCTGGTAGCCGGCAGCAATTGGAAGCGAAAGGTATACGTGCTCAAACATACCTAGACAACTCGTCCTTTGACCACCACACCTGGTGATGCCCGAAGCACAACGCTCTCCCGTCTGATCTACGGGTCCAAATAATTGCTTCAATAGAGCTTTTAGATGACCTAAGGTACAATAAGGTTTTATTACGCTCTATATGCACGGGAAAATAGAAGAAATCTACTCGATTGGTACTGTGCCATCACTTTGTAATAAAGCTCAATGAAAGGCGATGGAAACATGTGTTATTATTATTGGCTTGGGTGGTGCCAAATCCAAAAATGTTACAAAATTAAAACTCGTCGGCTTTCGCTCTCCTTGTATTAGGGACTAAATTTTTAAACTTTCCAGTTTGGGTAAAATCAGGGAAATGCGCCAGCCTCCCGACCGTTTGAGTCCTTCTGTGGCCATATACCACTCCAGCTGGCTGTTATATATAGCATTTGCTACTGCCGTATTGGTTATCACAATATATACAACAATTGTGTCTTAAAATTGTTTTCCAAAAATTTGTAATTTTACTCCAATTTTGAATAGGCATGCTAACCGAAAGGTGAAAATGTCGGAATACCTTACATCACCCGTGGATAAAATAAGAATAATACAAGTTACTGCCTGAAATGTCTGTGGACATCTGTGATCTTACATTACTTTGCATTTGTATCAAACAAACAGGTATTTATCGGGTCAAATAGTGAATACCTGCATTTGCTGCTTCTAGAGTGCAATTGCCCAGGTAAGGCCAAACGCGGGAAATGTTTACAGCCTCGTCGTGTATACACCTGCAAGTATTGCACTCTTACTTGGTATGTTTTCTGAACATTTTAAGGAAACGTCGATGACATCTTCTATTTCATTTATCCAAACACATCCAGCCATCCAAAATCAACCAAACAATAAACATTAGCCTAGGACTTAGTCCTGGATGATCGAACTTCATGGCTACACGGAAACTGCACGGCTTCTTCGAAGCATGGAGGAAACTTACGCAATGCGAACTAGGTGACTCACTCCCCAGCCGCGCCAGCAGATTTATCTGTTCTCCTGTAGTTAAATCGGTCACTTCCGTCAAATCTGCTGCTTTCCTTAACTTATCAGAGTATGATCGTGGCGAAGTTTTGCTCAGCACAGTACAGCCTCCTCCACTGCGTCACAGGAGGCAACATTTATCATAGACGGGAAGAAAACAAACTAAGTTATCCAGTCGTATTAGTAAGGTGCGTTGATTCCTTCTGCTTTGCCAGTGACCTACTTTTGAAAAAGTCGTTAGTCATTTCCGGATTATATATCTTTCAGAAAAATGACTCAAACGCAGCGAAATCCATGAGACAGTCAGGTGTCTCATGAACACTACATAAATCATCAAAAACAAATAAATACAATAAATTATCGAAATCAGTCTGAAATAATAAAAAATACACGAAGAAACACGTCTCTGCGACTATGAGTGTGATTTCGTCACCAAACGACAATATTTATTTGATTCGAAAATCGAATGTAGTGCTGTTTCAGCACTGCATGGCATGGTTCGCATATCATGTATTGGATTTTGCGAAATTGTATCGCTACGCAAAAGCCATTTATTTAACCAAACTCAAAATATATAATTCTAAACACGATTTTCCTCGGTATTTACATTTACACAATTTCACTTGTCAGACGTTGCATGCAAATGCTTACAAAAGTGAGCATTTGCCAGCCACGTCGGTGGTTATCAGTTCCAGGTAAAAATAAATCAGAACTGCAATGCTACATCTGGAAAAATTCGGCCGCTAGACTGTCATGTAAAGTGGGCTCATCACAGTGAACGATAACACTCAAGGTTGTCGGTCGCGTTGTAAAATACTGCTCACAGATGAACCACTTAAGCTGCTGATTTCCGGTTACGCGCTTTGGATATGAACACAACTCACGTTCCGGTTCCCAGGAAATGTTTATTTTATTTTTACAAAAATGGACCTTCCAATATCTTTTGGAGGTGAAAATGAAAAGAAAAGCGAGAAAATGCTTTTTTTTTTTGGTTCCAACAGTAAGACTTCCAGATTAAACTTAAGAGGACGAAAGTAAAACAAAGTATGTGAACTCCAAGTAAAAAAACGAACTCTTATGCTTTATTTTGTGCTTCTACTCCAGCTAATCACTTCTTTAACACCTGCACTCTCCAACATACTGCTCCAGGGGCGTAGGAACTCATTTGAAGTTTGGGGGGGGGGGGCAAAATGCATTTTGAAGTCAATTCTTTCCATGCAACGTCTATAGGCGTAATGTTAAAATCCGAAAATGTTTTGGGGGCAGTTTTGCCCCCCCCCCCTGGCCCATAGGCTCATACGCCTATGCACTGCTCTTTCCAACATCATTAGCAAAATATCACGTAAGAAAGACGTGTCACGTTCAATACAAATGCATGGTAACTACAAACACAGTACATTTAAAGGCAGGCCGAGATGCATCGAACACCGAATGCGCATTAACCCGCGCCTCACTGGGGGGTGTTTGAACGCCCCCTCCTGTTTTTCAAGATACCGAAAAAACGGCTGCGCGTAACACCACCAAATTAGACATAACTTATCACTGATCCTTTCAGCACATTTTCGAAAATTCAAGTTTCGTGTCCGATTAGGTCAGGTCACCAGGTCAGGTTGATGTTGAGACCAAGTGACCTAACCTCCCAACAAGTTTGCGGTCGTGCCATGACCACAGTTTCTAAGGGATCGATATCACACTTTTTGGATTACATCAAGTCATCAGTATCTACAAAATGTGTATCTCAGATTTCTTATATCGGTGACCTGAGATCAGGTCATTTTTGTGAAACTCCCATTATAAGTCATATAGATAATAATTAAAATGCTTTTTCCGACGACATCAGCAATTTACCTTCTGGATTATTTAATGTTAGGATATTATGTTATGATCCAAGTGCAGGTTTTGCCTCAGTAGCCCATACCGGGGTATTCTGAGGTCATCCGGGGTCACCCAACACCTTTTCGTCAATAACTCTGAACATAATGCAGATAGAGAAGTGCAACTTTAACCCACGGAGTCACTGGCTTTTTGTTACGCCCCCGCCCCTGAGGAATATCTAAAATATCTAACGAAACAATGCAGCTATCAACGCCAAACTTTTAGTACCTGACCGGGCATCTTTTTCACATATTTTTTTAATTTCGTCAGAATTTTGTTGAGATAAAGCTAAGTTAGTGACGTCAATACACACGGTTTTAACACCAAAATCAGCTAAACTTTAGGAGACTGTAAGAATGCCATTTAGTAGACAGAATGGAATCCGAAAGAGAGAGAAGATAGCAAATGTCAAGGGCTAATATATGGCAATCTCGGATTTTTTAGCAAAAAATACATTTTTGACCTAAAAAATTCAAAAAATTGAAAAAATTACTACAAAATCAAAACTCTTGAAGATATTTTAAAAACCGAAATATATGTAAAATAACTACACATATACAACAACCATTCCAAATTTCAAAATGATATATGTATTTTTGACTGTGTGATGACATATAAGGTGTATCTCGTGACGTCAAATTTTGAAATATCATTTTCTGTCCTTTTTTGACCAGATACAGACAAAACAAGAGCAGCACTGTATTTCTGAGACAAAACCGGTCTAGCAAAATGTATTGATTTATTGTATTAATAAATTTCAAATTTTGACCATTTGTGACATGACTTTGACCTTTACTTGACCTTTAATTCACGTAAATTAAATCAGGTATTACAATGAGTATCAATTTCGAGTTCTACACGTAAAATAGTATGGACAACATGTGTTGCATGACTTTCGTATAACTTTTTGGCATAGTGACCTTATGTGACCTTGACATTTTGCCAAAAATCCCCAATTAGCTCATTCTGGATGTGTGTCTTACCTTTGAGAGCACTGTGGGTGATAATGGTTGAACCAATTGCTTTAAATTGAAAATATGGTCTATGCAATTTTGTATATAAATTTTGACCTTAGACCTGACCTGTGACGTCACCACTGACCTCTAGAACTACACAATTTTTATGTCGAGGAATTTTTCTGAGCTATCGATTGCCGTTTGGTTCAGCGCGATCGTCTGATTGGTTCCGAAGATACAAGGGAGGCTAAAAAACACACCCCAGTGACTCGTAATACAGAAAATATCCCAGTTACTGCCGGGTTAACCAATGTGTTTGTCTTGTCAAGACACGTCTCCTGATATGCAATATGGCCTACTTGGGTCACCACTTGACCTTGACCTAAGGTATTTTTCAAGTTGACCTAACATGATAAAATTTAAACAATTGCAAAGCGCCTTGACTAAACAAACACGATGGCGTAAACATTTTTGCGTTATCTTTATTAGGTAAGAAATTATCTGCGAAATATTTTTGTGTGTCAAAAATCAGCGCTTTTGACTTTCTGCATTCTGCACTTTGACGAATTTAATGACCTCTAGAGCCTAAACTATTAACCTGAGGTCAAATTTTAGGACAACTGGTGCGATTGCAAATTTAAATGGCTAGCGATTGTTTTCAAACGTTTCTTTTTAGATAGCATAGTTCCGAGATATTTGGAGGTTTCCGGAGCGATGTCCTAAAACTGGAAAATTTGACCTTCGATGACCTCTGGTGACCTGAGTTATAACGTGAACGAAAAAAGTTGAGATAGTTTCGAAATGATTTTGGATGACGGTTCGAGCAGTGTTTTTTGTTTTGGTCTACATGCCATAGGAGCCGAGTTAGAGGGGAGCGGGTGTTCAAACACCCCCAGTCGGGCGAAGGAAATGCAGAGGCCCAGTGGGGCGCGGGTTAAGTGATTAATTAAGACATTTGTTATCTCATCACAAATATTAGTTTCGCCATTACGATGAGCCTCACCGATTTTTGTAAATGCCATTGAATGACTGTGGCTTGTTGACAAGAAGGAATCGCCATACTGCTGCTGGGATTGAGAGATGGAGAGCTCCTGGTCACATTTAACCCGCACACTGCAGGGGGTTCGCGCCGAACACCAACTGCAGGAGGGTTGATAACCGTCGTTCTTAAGATCTCGAAAATTACTCTACGTAACGATAAGCGGAAAAAGATGTTAGATAGTTCGAAACAAGCCATATTGAAAGTATATCCGTCTTTTCTTAGGCCAGGTCAAAATTAAGGTCACCAGAGGTCTTCAGATGTCAGATTTTTCGGTTCTTAGGACTTATCTTCAGAAACCCCAAAATGTTTCGGAAACTATGATAGCTAGGAACAAACGGAATAAGGTAATCGAAAGCCCTTAAAACTTTCAATCGCTAACATGTCCCCAGATTTTAGATAAGGTCAATCAATGGTTTAGGCTCCAGGGGTCATCAAAGGTATAAAAAGGCCTATGTTTGGCCAAAAGCTGTTTTCGTGAACAACATTTTACCTAACAAAGATAGGGGAAATAATGTTTGACGTCATCGTGGTTTTTATCGTTAAGGTGCTTGAAAAATATGAAATGGTGAAGCTTTAAAGTCAACTTATAAATTGGACCTCAAGTCAAGGGCATTTGGTGAGCCAGGTAGGTCATACTGCATAAGAGGCGACGCGGCTTGACGAGACAAGCATATAGGTGTCATCCGATCGCCTCTATCTGTATTATATCAATAGTTATTGGCAAAACAATGCTGATGAAATCAGATGGCCTTTTGCAGAAATCACTGAGCAACAACTGCTACTGGGTCATCAATAATGAGCTAAAATAGCATGATTATGTGATAATTGGTCTGATTTAATGCAATTAATATGAACAGGAAGCATTTACATCTCGCCCCGTTCACTTATTATGGGAGGTCAAGAAATTGACGTGACCTTTGATCACCGATACGAAAATCTAGGAAGCACGAATTATAGGTACTGATAACTTATTGAATCCTGCAAGTTTGAAATCTTTTCAAAAAAGACTGTGGCCTTGGCACGACCACAAACATTTTTGGAGGTAAGGTCACTTGACGTGACCTTGTGACCTGACCTTAGATGACCTGAAGTCAAAAGTTTTCAATGGTGTGGGTAATTAATGTCCAAACAGCTTTGCGAAATTTAGTGGTACTGCGCGCCTCCGTTTTCCCGCTACTCCTGAAAAACCCGAGGGAGGGGCGAAAATTATCTGCAGTGCGCGGGTTAATGGGTGGAAGTGTATTGAAAAAAATGCAACACAATATCATCATCTGATATTCCAGGGCGATGACCGGGGCGATGAGTTGTGTTTAGCTACAACTCAAGTATCGCGCTCTTCCGTAAGCAAAGAAAAAGAAACGTTCTTGATCCCGAATTGTCCTAGATACATGCACCATCTGGAAAAGCCTTTGTATGAGTTGCATGCGGATCTGGTCCAAGCATAGCCAGACAAAGTCCGACTTATTCGAGCTCCCGCCATTCAAACAAAAACTCAGTCACCTACACGAAGATAGGTCATACTACAAATACCATGCTCCACTGTCTCAATCAATCGGTATGTACGAACAACCGCAATGAACCTTTCTGACCATACCCGCCATCCTTCCTACAAGCATGTTCCTCCAGGTGTCCTGAATCCTACCTAAAGTCCTCCACGGCATAACTACACGCAAATTCGGGCTTCCAGCCTTCCAGTGGTCCAAACGACCGCCAGCCACCGTTGCAGAGACGAGGAAACCCTGTCGGTCACATATCCTGCTTTGTAGCTCGCTCTCACCGGCGGGCGGCGCCGGCGCCCGGCGCGGCCTGGCCGGCCTGGCCGGTTCTCACGAACGTGCCGGTCGCTGTAGATAACTGCGGATTTTTCTCGCCGTAGTGGCCGAGACTGTTACGCCAGTGGGCGGCCCAGGGCTGCGGCGCAGCACTCTGCGCAGATCACCCCCTCCCCTCACCCCCTCCCCGCGCGCTGGAAATGGCGCGTGTATAAAGTGTTGGAGGCGGTGAGGTGGGGGGCACTTGCCGTGAGCAGCTCCACTCGGTAACAGCACCGGGAAGACAGGATGGCGATCAAGGTGAGACAGGGTGGCGATCATGGTGACCAAGGTGCCGCAGCCGAGAGGCAGTCGGAGTGAACAAGAGAGCAGTGACTGCTTGAAAAACAACGTTTTTTTCTGGTTTCTTGATGGTGCCTCATTTGAGTGTCAATATCATGGATAGCATAGTGACTACTCTGTAGATGCTTTATGGATCTGGTTTAATCATGCGTACTTACGTATTATTTCGTACCTACTCTTGCATGCAGTTAAAGAACAGTAGTCCTTATCATCGTTGCTATGTCAAGTATTGTTTATACCTACCTTAGTTCGTAGTACCAACGGTATGTCATAAGCATTATACGATGAGCTGGGTACAGTGTGCTAGCAATCATAATTGCAGGAGGAATAGCACACAACTGGCAATATGCACTTAACTTCAAAAGCATATCAAAGTATTATAAAATCTGTATGTTTCTTCAATGCCCATATTGCAAGTTGCGCGACAAAGCCGACTTTGTTTCCATTTTTTCCGTTTTCCCAGACCTAGTACCAAGCATTTTTTTTGTCATACCTTCCTACCGCTACTCAGATCTTTAAATCTCTTTTAAGTTCCATTTATATAACCCAACATCTTATACAAAAATGAATGAGTAGCAGCCACAAGTAACAATTGATATTCACATTCGTATCAACTAATTATGCTCTGTAGGAAAACAATCCGACCAGACGCCTCATTCTCACTCTGTTTTCTTCCTAGGCGATCGTCGTTTTAGCGCTGGCAGCTGCCGTTGTGGCCCAGAAGTCACCCTCCGCAAATTCACAAGCCAGCCCCGGCACTGGCAGTCCCGGCAGCCATGTAGGCGGCCACGGACCAGCAGGGGGACCCGGCGGCCCTGCAGAAACCAGACGATCCGGCAGCCCCGGCGGCCCTGGAGGCCCTGGAGGCGCTGGTGCCGAGCCGCAGCTCGGCGACAACGTCGGTGACGGCAACTTCCTCGTGTCCAAGTTCTCGTTCGGGCGCGCCAAGCCCTTCACCAACCCGCGCTTCGCGAACGCCAACCAGCAGTCGCTGCCGAGGGACGCCCTCGCCAGCCTGACCTCGTCACGCGAGGCGGAACGTGGCAGCTCGCGGCTAGGTTCGAGCTCGAGGCGAGGCTCGAGCTCACGCAGCCGCCCCGCCGGCCCGGCCGCTTCCGACGGCACCTTCGACACCAACGGAGCCGGCCTGGCTCCGACCGGCTTCGGTCGAGCCAGCCAGCAAGATCAGTTCAGGCAGGGCGTCGGGCAGAGCGGCCTCAGCGGGCAGCAAGGCTTCGCTGCTCAGCAGCTCGGTGGCCAGCAGCTCGGTGGCCAGCAGCTCGGTGGCCAGCAATTCGGTGGCCAGCAGTTCGCTGGCCAGCAGTTCGCTGGTCAGCAGTTAGGTGGTCAGCAGTTCGCTGGTCAGCAGTTCGGTGGCCAGCAGTTTGCTGGACAGCAGCTCGGTGGCCAGCAGCTGGGTGCCCAGTTCGGTGGCCAGCAGTTCGGTGGCCAACAGCTCGGTGGCCAGCAGTTCCTTGCAGGACAGCAGGATCCGTTTGGACAGCAGGCCTTCACCCCTGGTGGCCAGCAATTCGCTGGAGCGCAGTCTGATCCGTTCGCGCAGCAGGGCTTCGCCCAGCAGCCGTTCCTCGGTGGACAACAGCAGCTCGGTGGTCAGCAGCTGGGTGCCCAGTTCGGTGGCCAGCAGTTCGGTGGCCAACAGCTCGGTGGCCAGCAGTTCATTGCAGGACAGCAGGATCCGTTTGGACAGCAGGCCTTTCACCCTGGCTGGGCCAGCATTCGCTGGAGCGCAGTCTGATCCGTTCGCGCAGCAGGGCTTCGCCCAGCAGCCGTTCCTTGGTGGACAACAGCAGTTCGCTGGCCAGCAGACAGATCCGTTTGCGCAGCAGGGCTTCGCTAGTCGGCAGGCTTTCCCCAGTCAACAGGCCTTCCCTAGCGGGGGAAGCCAGCAATTCGCCGGCGTTCAGGGCTTCCCCGGACAGGGTGCAGCCGGCTTCTCCGGACAGGGTGCAGCCGGCTTCTCCGGACAGCGTGCAGGCCTCTCCGGCCAGACAGGCTTCACCGGGAGCGCCTCGGCTCCGTTCGGTTCGGCCTTCCCGGTGGCTCCCAGCGCCTTCGGCTCGAGCGGGCTCTTCGGAGCGGGTACAGGGCAGGGGGCAGCAGTCGCGGGGCAGCGGGGCACGCGAGGAGGTAGCAGGCAGTTCTAAGACGATGCTCCAAATATTGATGATGAGAGAGGAGATGATGAGCGAATCAGGTCTTTCACTCGAGTTCGAGTGTTGGCAGTGTGATGTCTGCTGTGTTCCGACTGCGGGGCGTGACGCGGAGGATGCGTTGCGCTGTTATGCAGGCCCGGTATCATTGTTACACCGTGTTACATGCAGTGTCGATGTTTGGTTCGAGGATGGAGGCTGCTGAAGCCATGTTTGCTGGTGAAGCTGTGTTTGAGCCATATTTATTGGAAATTGTTTAGAAGGAAAAGATAATGTGAGAGGTTACTACAAGCGATAGCAAGGCATGATCAATAATAATTAATTGTGCAGATGACAGAGCTTGTGAAGTTTGCTTTAATACATGAATATAATGTAGAGGAATTCGTGTTTGAAACAAATGGGTATGACCAGTGTAAGCGGGATGATGCATTTTTTTCTGATTCGAATCGATGTTTTCCCTGATCTTTCGTTTTCATAGCACTAGCATATTTGCTGATTGGCATACTTACATGTCGCGCGCGCACACCCACCCACGGACTAGATAGTCGATAAAGGAATTACAATATTGCAAAAGTCGAAATTTACAACAGGGACAAGACTTGAACGCTTTTACAACATCGCTTATGCAAAATGTATTGATGCTCATATCATAACAGTTGTGTTCAAAAGACCGAAACCAACCAAAAAAGTAGTCCACATACTTATCAGAAAATGTTCTTGCTGAGTTGTCACATTTAGGTGTCGGGTTGAAGTTCGTATATGAAATCGCAAGGTATATTCGCAGTTTTGTGGCCAAACAAAAGTGCATTAGTCTTGATAAAGGTCAATGAAAGCTTTGAAGGCACCCTTTCGTGGATTCAATAATAATGAAATGACAGTGACATAAAACAATTTCTTAGAGATTCACAGCAAAATCATCAAGCCCCTAAGATAAGTTCATATACTATCATTTATTTGCTAGCTTAGCGTTTCATATTTATTTCAATCGCTGCGAAAACAAACACAAAGCATTATAAGATATTTGCTGTCGAAACGCAAATATTTCCTGCAGTTCACATAATCCTTTCCGGTGTCACGTCAGCAGTGCTGCAGTGATAAGCTAAGCGCTAGATTTCCTCTATGTTATAGGAAAAATGCATTCATGCAGCAAGTGCAGAAAGAACAGCATGGCAGGCATGATTTGCATCATTATACGTCCCTTTGGTAGCACATATTAACTAACTAACTTCAATGTTATATTACATCACAAACCAAGGACTTGATTTTTACAACACAGTCATTTTATACCTGGCAAGGCAATGCATCTAGAGTTCTACTTTTCCCATTTAATCCCACTCCATCGATATTTGTGACCGGTGGTCTCTGACGTCGCTGGTAGCCAGCAGACCCGAGGCTAAACGCGCACTGTCTGGACCCCCCCCCCCCCCAGCCCCGTTATAACCGGATGGGCGGTGCAGCTTAAGAAAGTCGTGGCACAGGCGCGGCCAGCTGCGACGAAATGTGTCACGCAAGGTGTGGGCAAGCCCTGTGCGCCGTGCCGTGCCGTGGCCGTGCTCGTGCCGTGCGTGCCGTGGCCAGTGCCGTGCCGTCTGCCGTTCCGTGCCGTTTGCCCGTGCCGTGCCGTGCCCGTGCCGTGCCGGCTGGCCGTGCTGTGCCGTGCTGTGCCGTGCTGTGCTGGCTGTGCTGTGCTGTGGCTGCAAGGGCGGATCCAGGGGGGCCAAAGGAGGCCATGCCCCCCCCAAACCACCCAAAATCGGCGCAAAATTTGACACATTTCTGAGGTTTGTTCATAAAAACTAAGCAAACTTTTACTAGAGAAGTTTGTTTCTTAAATCAGTTATTGATACATAAGCAAACGCGAAGATCGATGATTAGTTTTTCAGAATTATGCGATAATTTTTGGGATTTGCCCCCCAAACTGTCAAAATCACACTTTCTGGATCCGCCTATTCTGTGCTGTGCTGTGCTGTGCTGTGCTGTGCTGTGCTGTGCTGTGCTGTGCTGCTCGTAGCGAAGGAAAATTATTTGATGTCCATCAGCTATCTTAACCCGCGCGGCGTAGGGGGGGTAAATATTACCCCCCCTCCCGGATTCCCGCAATAACTTGAAAACCGTAAGAGATAACGACGTCAAAGTTTCAGTACCTTATACAGCATCAATTAGACGTCTCCCTAAAAAAAAAATCAGAAACTTTGGGAGATAATGACGTTTTTGATGACGTCATGGTCATGCCATTTTGGCTTAAAAGAATAACGATTACTGTGTTGATGCATCGTAGAAAAACATAACTTTAAGGCAAATTGCAAACGGCAAAACTGTATGAGAAACGGAAAAATTTAATTTCTCTACAAAATGGCAATTTCGGATTTCCAACATTTTGGGTTTTTTGGACCCCCAAAATTTTTTTTCAGGAAATTTCCCCCCATTTTATTTTTGTTCTCAAGGTATTAAAAAATCGGCATATATGGTAAGAGAATCAGAGTGTAATAAAATACCCAAACCGTAATTTCAAAGTTAATATCTTCATTTTCAGTGCCTTGATTGCTTTCCAAGCATTAAGTTGGTATGACGTCATTTATCAAAATTCACGTTTTGGGGATTTGTTGACCTGAGACATGATCTATAAAATGCATTTTTGTGTTTATAGAGACAAAATGACCTTAGAAACATGCATTGTTTGTAATTTCCATATTATCAGTTTATGTTGACTTAGGATGACCTGATTTGTGACGCCTTTATGGGTTTCAAGTCCCTGTAAAAATGGCTGTCTGCCTATTCGATTTTTACGTGCCAAAATTAACCCTAAAACATGTGTCACATTATACTTCTTGACCTCTTCGTGACAGTGAGCCTTTTTGGTGACCTGACCTTGACCCTTGACGCTTTGCATGCAAAGTCACTTTTACTTAATGCAGTGAGAGTATTACACCTTTGAGAGTTTATGTTGCATCGATAGTCTTAACTCAAAGGATCTCTAATTGAAAGTATGAGGCCATTGAACTCAATTAACTGGAACTTTCATTATGACTGACCGTGACCTGACATTTGGACCTAATTTTTGAAAAATTTCGGGTATGAATTCGATTTCGTTTCATTGGAGCTTTTCGATCGCCGCCTTGCGCGTCTCGCTGCGGTCATTGGTTCGGAAGATAAGAGGGGTAATATTTACCCCCCCCCTACGCCGCGCGTTCGGCTGGAGACCCCTACGCCGCGCGGGTTAAATTACGCAGTACCCACAGCCTAATATGCAATGTCATGCCTAAGCTAAGGCTTGAAGGAAACAAACAAAATCGAGATACACATATTCGAGATCGTTTGAGGCCTGTGTAGGTGGCCGGGAAATTTACCACCCGTGACAAGACAGCTGCTTTGGAATACCAGGTGGCAAGACAGGTACTTTGGATTACCAGGTGGCAAGACAGAGCTGTTCTGATTACCAGGTGACAAGACAGAGCTGCTCTGATTACCATGTGATTAGTGATTACTAAAGCTGCTCTGAATTTCGCTGAATCCACCCAAGGACGCAGGAACCGGGGGGCAGAGGGGGCAGCGCCCCCCCCAACTTTTTTCGAGGGGGCGTCGCCCCCCCCCCCCCCAACTTTTCTGGGGATCTATTTCCTGCTGTTACAGTTTTTCTGATTAATAAATCGTTGAAAGTAATCAGCATCCAATGTTGCGAAGATAAAAAAGTACTTGGTTTCATTTATTGAAATGCTTGAAATTGTATTGTAGGGATTATGATTGCTTTCTAGTCTGAATTTGAGTCTGTTTAGCCATTTTAAGGATTTAGTTAAACTGAATTGGGTGAAAACTAGAAAACTTGGTTTAGGATATTACCAGCACCGTTAGACGTCAACACATTAGTTCCAACGGATCCCAAACTCATAGGAAACTGAATGACGTCAGCAATTTTAGAGTTTTACGCTCGTGATTACAAGTTACGATTGCAATTGATGATTTGATGATTTTTGCCACCTATGCAGTATTTGTTCCCGAAAATTTTTTTTGTATATATCTTCGCCACACAAATTGTGGACAATTTGAAACGGAAAAAAGGCACACGTTTTGAAATTGGGGGGGGGTTAAGACCTTCAAGTTTCACAAATTTGATAAAACCACTTTAACGAAAATTATATTTCATTATGTACTCCTTTTGATCGACCTTCTCCTGAAAAACAATCTAAAATAATTAAAAATAAAACAGTATGTCCTATATATTTAGATTGCCATTCCTGTGATATTCTTAAAAATGATATTTCCTTTGTTTTCACGTTTCTGTGCGCCACTGACTTGAACAGCGATTGTCCTACGATTTTTACATGATCACTGTTTTCCACGAGGATATTCACGCCCGTAAATTTCACGACATTTTTACCAAATGTGGTTCCATCCATACTTTTGGAACTATAAGACTAAATCTTGTAGCCTAAAGCCATAACAAATTTAGGGGAGTGCTTGCTTTTATATGGGTGGCCCCCTTAGTCCTACAAATTCAAAGGGTACGGTGCCGGTGCCCGCCCCCGTTCCGCGGCCCTATGATTCTGGGGGATACGGCGAAGATAACAGGCCCAGTTACTTTGATCATCTTATCATTCGGGTAATTCCTGAAACCCAGGTGCAATTTTGTGGTTAAGGTGACCTCTGCAGGGTCAGCCGAGGTCATCCGATGGTCACCAACAATTGTTTCCGTCATTAACTCCCGATAAAAATCCAGTTAAAGAAGTGAAACCACCACCAATGTGTACAAGTCAAACAAATCGGGTATATGGGAGACGTGTCTCGACGAGACACGGTCTCCCAATTTGCAGCATTGACCTAATTTGTGGTTTACACTAGACCTTGACCTGAGGTCAAATTTCTAGTTGACCTAACCTGGTATTCGTGAATACGATTTTAAAGCGCCTTGTTGAGCCGACCAACACGATGGCGTCAAAATTATTGCCTTATCTTTATTAGGTAAAAAGATATTAGTGAAAAAACTGATTTTGTCCAAAATAGCCTTTTGACCTTTGAGGGTTTCAGGAGCCTAAACTATTGACCTGAAATAAAATTGGAGGAGGACACGTTGGCGATTGTATTTTCCAAGAGTTTTCAATCGCTTTTCGTTTGTTCCTAGAGCTATCATAGTTTGCGAGATATTTGGGGGATTCAAAGCCCTGAAAATGGAAAATCTGACCTTTGATGACCTTTGGTGACCTCAATATTGACATGTTAAAGAAATGACCGAAATAGTTTTGAATTTTTGACGAGCTTTTGAATGGTGTTCGCTTCCCCCGGCGTGGCACGGCGAAGGTGGCGCCGAGCACCGGCACGGCGCGGGTTAAACGCATAAGCAGTTAAAAAAATCGGTACCTATTATTCATGTATCTGACACTTGTAAGTATCATTCTTAGACTTGTATAAGTATCAGGCTAAGAGACTCAGATGATGGATGATCTTAAATTCAGGGTCAAAGTCATTCGACGGTCATGTTGAGGGTCAACTGCTGTTTACGGTCATTTAGCGTGTACTACCATGCTAATCGTCTTATTTATTCGTCTAGAGCGTGAACAAAAGTTTAAGCGATATTAGTTTCAAATAACTCAAAGTATAAATCAAAAACGCAAATGCATTTTATATCCACGGTAGCAATGCCGTCGAAAGTGGTCGATTTTGGTCTTTGGAAAATCATGATTGTCAGTCAGTTTTAATGATATCAACTTAAAATTTTCATCCGTCAAATCTCGTAGAGTTTCGTCATATTTCGTTATCTGACATGTATCTATGATACATCCTATTCATGTTTTAGCAATTACAATCGCGAAAATATGGAAAAATCCAAATGCTATATTGCTTTATCATAAATTGTAAATCCGGTCTATAGCAGTATGATAGCCGAGGTCTATTGTTCAGTCAAAATTAAAGTATCAAGATACCCTGTGGGACGGGGAACATAGTGCGTTAAATAGGTAATACCTACAACCCAAAAGTGGACTTGTTAGTTCAAATCGGGCCAGAATTCTTGAAGTGAGGCGGATTCCGGCTGAAGTACTTCGTTGGTCAGGCTAAATCCTGCCCCCCTCCCCCCGACTTGAACATACTTCCTGCGTCCCTGAATCCACCTGATTAGGTGCAACAGTCGTTCTAGTAGTACCTTATATTGCCGCTACGTGACGCTGCGGTCGCAATAGGTACAGGCGGGTGGTTTCCCCACCGTATGGTACCCATACAGTGGCTGTCTATAGCGCAGGTGTTTTACCTGGAGAGGGGAGGAGGGGGAGGAGTAAGTGCAGGGTGGTGGGGGAAGTAAGTGCGCAGCGAATCGGGTGGAGGTGAGGGGTGTTTGACTTAGGGGTCAAGAGGTCAACTATTTAGAGTCAAGAGAATTCCAACATTGGAGTATTGATAGCAGCGTCCCGCACGTCAACGCAAATGGCTCAGTCTGTATAGCCGTCAACTTCTGGTGTATTATTAGCTTGACCGTGGGTTCGAACCGCGCTGACACCGTGTTCTTTGATGTGTTTTTTATATCACAGCACGTGTCATGCTTGGCAAAGATTACCGAAATTTCATAAGAAAACGTCCACAAATACACCTGATGATTCAACGCGAATACAAATGCAGTGTGCATATTATTGCGTCATCTATGTTTTACGCCCTGCCAAGACACCCAGAGTGGGATTATGTCCGTTACTGAAGTGACGATATCGGTGACAACGTTAATGATACCGGCGAAGACAGGATTGAAGAAAGCCACATGTCTATGAGTCATGTACAGTCTCTCTTGAAAGTATCTGTGCATGGGTTGCGGCGATCCAGCAAACTACCCAAACCAGTTTG
>VOPJ01015821.1:0-16431 GCA_014673585.1 Semibalanus balanoides | reverse complement strand
CCGCAAGTACCCACAAATAAAATTTGACATCATTATGGCATTTAATCATAGGTGGAGCTTTTCAGAAAACGTAGGTGGGTCAAAATGTCTTTTTGGCTGACTGTTTGAAATGGTTGGGGCGAAAAATTAACATTTTAAAGCCAGGAGACATTGCAATCTGACAAAAGTTGATGGGGCAAAACATAAAGTTGGTGGGGCAGTTGCCCCACCATTGGAATAGGAAACTACCATCCTTATTTCATTTAATAGCTCATTTTAATGCTGAAACTTGTTTTGTGTTATCTCTGCCACTAACCTGAGGTGCCCATATTTTGTTTCAAGCATCTCAATTTGCATTCAAAATTATTGTTCAATTTTATTGAAAATTATGCTACCCTAACTACTCACTACATCCAAATGAATCGCTTGCATAACCCACTACTACCACGTGGGTGTAACTACTACATCTGTGGGTAGGTTGGGTAGAAAGTGACACCTATATTCGGATTCAGGAAAACCGAGGGGATCGGATCCGACACGTTCCTCCCGGCGGTCGTGGCTATGCCTCGTAATTTTTGGACCAGGTATTGAGACCCAAACAGTGGGGCGTTGCCCCCCCCCGCTTAAAAAGTTGATGGGAAAGTTGCCCCCCCCCCCTGTTTTCAGTTGAATGCCAGTCCGCTGTCACAGATTGGCACCGCTCAATGCAAAAACTCGGCCGTCTTTCGAACGGGGCTCTGAGCCACTTACGGCGGCCGCCGACTAAAGTCAACGCAAATTTGGCTGCTGGGAAATGGGAATCCCAAACAGGGGCGGCGGATTCGGGGGGGCAGCGGGGGCAGTTGCCCCCGCTGGTAAAATCAAGCGGGGGCAAAACTATATCCCCCCCCCATCTTCCGTAGTTGAAAAATATATATATATATATATATATTGTCATATAATATATAATAATTTATATGGTAAAAATGATAAGCATTGCAAAATCAAAAAAATAATATTCTTCACATGGCAGTAATTTATGATAGCTTGTCTGTGAGAAAAAAGTGACACAACCAAGGCCATATAACCAGGTAGAGTCATCCGGCAAATGTACCGCTCTGTGACGTAGACGTGTGACGTCACAAGTATTCACGGGCTCTAGCGCGCGTCGCGCCGGTAATTGCTTTTTATGCCACTATAATCGATTTAGGTATTTTCTGGATCGGTCAGAGGAGAAATAAAAGCATTTGCAAACAAAAAACCATCCGGGATTTAAGAGCAACTATTTTGCCTGACTAACGAACCAGCAATCGTTTGTCCTCACTCTTACCAAACGGACTCCTTCTAATTACAGCCCGACTCCCGAAAACCAAGTTGCCAGAGCATACCTGATCAAAAATTCTTCATTAAGGATATTCCCCAAAGTTCCTTCTAGAAACATCCTAAAAACGTCTCCCAATATTATATTTAAAAAAACCTCTTCTCAAACTTTCCCTCTAGGAAACTACAAGAAACTGGGTCTTTAGATTGAGTAATAGTGCTCTAGCGGATGGTAAACCCTGTTGCCGTCAAGAAAGTGTACCACACCTCTGACGTCACAAGTATTCATTGACCAATGCACTCTGAAGGGATGACACCCCCCTGGACACATCGCAAGCTTAAACAATATTTACGGGAGTCATAAGCAGACGACCGATCGCTGTTTTTGTTTGTGGTAGAGTAAATACGGCCTTGGAGTGCGTTGTGTTCTTCATAAACAAGTTGGTTCTGTCAACATATTTGTAACCGGAAAGACTTTACAGATAAAGAGAGCAGTGTTAATCAGTGATGAAGCGGCGTCAGTCATCCTTGGATGGATTTGTGACGAAACAGTAAGTTTAACCCACTCACTGGTGGATCTAGAGGGGAGAATCAGGGACAAATGCCCCCCCCCCCCTCCCAGCCGCCTGAAATCGGCGCAAATTTACACATTTCTTGATTTAGGATGGCTACGCAACTTTTACTAAGGAAGTTCATTTTAACACGTCTATGCAATGCAAAAGGGAACGAAATCCGATGAATTTTCCAATTTTGTGAAACTTTTTTTGGGGTGATGCCCCTAAACCACCACAATTCGTCGTTTTAGATCCACCAGTGAACCTAGCACCTAGGCAACTAGCAATGGCGACGCCACCTCCCGAAAGTTGGGGGGACGGAGGCATTCTGAAGTCCATTATTTCCATGCAACGCCGATAGGCCTAATGTTAAAATTCGAAAATGTTGGGGTGGGGACATGTCCCCCCGTCCCCCCCTGCTGGCGGAGCCCATGGCAACTAGTAAGTAAATTATATTTTTCACGATTTCCCATATCAAGGAGCTTATATTCACACTCCATTTCCAAAATTGACATTGTCCTTTTTCTTCACAACCACAATCGGCGCCGTCATTATTTTTAAATTTGTGTGCATTGTGATGATTGCACCTGTCCAGGTATCACCTGCTGGCGGGACTGGCGTCACTAAAGCTTTCAGCTGTCACCGTGTGTAGTGAGGGTAAGAACAGGGGCGGATCCAGGGGAACAAAAGAGTCATTCCCCTTAAGGTTCTGAAACTATGATTTCCCCCCCCCCCCAAAAAAAAGGCGGAATAAACGGTCAGCCTCTGCAAATTTATCGTAAAAATTGCCTTTACATTAGTCAAAATCCAGCTATCCTCAGTCAAAAACAGGAAAATTTCGCGCCACTTTGCAGCATGACACAAATTTCACAATTGCTTATGCAAATTTGGAAAATGGAAAAATTAATTGCATTACGTGTCTGGCAGAGGCTCTCCCTGGCGGTAATTTCTGGCTTCAGGGACCAATATTTTGCATCATACCGAGATGTGCAACCAGGAAAAGGGGTTACCTTAGGCTTGGCATTGGATTTGGCCCCCCAAAACCCACTAGCATGTTATAAATATATTTTATGATGAAACAGTGTCAGAAATGTGATTCAATCGTTTCAGCTGAAGCTAATGAATAAAAAAGTATAATTTTCCCTTCACGTTTATATGCGCCAAACATATTAACAAGCAACGACTTGAACATAATATTTGGCTACTGAAAACGGTTCTTGTTTTTTGGTAGCTATTACATTGCAATTGTATGTTACCCTAACATAATTTCCGGGCTCTGGTAACCCTGATAGATCGCCACTCTAAATCACGATATATCTTATTCATCATCATCATCATCATTAACCCGCGCACTGCAGGGGGGTGATATTCCGCCCCCCCCCCCTCAGTTTTTCAGGATTTAGCGCAAAACGGGCGAGGCGCGCAGCCGCCAAATTTTTCACCGTTTGGCATCAATTACACACACTTTGGAAAATTTTGATTCTGAGGTCATCTCATCAGTCACAAGTCCCCATGTCAAGTGACCTTCACCTTAAAAAAATGTTTGCGTTCGTGCCAAAGCCACAGTTCTTTTTTCGAAAGTTTTGAAAACTTGCAGGATTTCAGAAGAAACGTACCTACAATTTTATAGCTCGGATTTTTCGTATCGTGACCCAAAGGTCAGGTCCAACTTTTCCTGACTCCCCATTATAAAGTGAATGGAAAATAAACATATGCTTCCCTTTTCACAAAATATGCATTGGATCAGGATAATTCTTTCAGAATCCATGCTTTTTAGCTTCATATCTAAATGATCAAGGTGCAATTGTTGCTTAGTGATTTCTACAAGTATCTGAGGTCATCTGAGTCATCAAGCATATTTTGCTAATTACTCTTGATAGAAAGATATAGAGACAATTATTGACACCAATGTGTTCGTCTCGCTGGCCGCGTTGCCCCATATGCAAACATGACCTACATGGTCACCAACATGACCTTGACCTGAGAGTCAACATTTTGAAGTTGACCTTAACCAGGTCACCGCTATATATGTTTCAAACTCATCAATCGAGACAAACACTGATGGCGTCAAAATGTGTTCCTTATCTTTCTTAGTGACATTGCTAATCATGAAAAACTGTTTTGCTAAAAACAGTCATTTTTGACCTTTCATGACCTCTGGGCCTAAACTATTGATCTGACTCCAATTTTTAGGACCTGGTGCGATTTAGCAAATTCCATAGTATCGATGCTATCTAATTGTTTGCTCCTAAGCTTATCATATTTCCGAGATAAGTCGGAGGTTTGGTGGAAAGAGTCCTAAAGAGTCCTAAAACCGGAAGAACGACCTTGGTGACACTGTGACCTCAATTGTGGACCTGACCAAAAAGACTGAAATACTGTCGATAGAGCTTGGCCTTGAGCTATTCCAATGCCGTTTTCTGCTTTCGCACGTGCGTAGTTTTGGAGATCTCACGGGGGGGCGGAAATCAACCCCCCCTGCAGTTCATGTTCGGCGCGAACCCCCTGCAGTGCGCGGGTTAAATTTCCTTCAAATCCTTCAACCTGTGTTTAAGCTATATGAATAGGCGTAGGTGCCGGGGGCAAGGGGGCAACTGCTCCTCCAAAAATTTGCGTGAAGGGGCAACGCCCCAACTTTGGAATCTCAATACATGATCCAAAATTAAAAGGCATAGCCCACGACCGCCTGGGGACGGGTCGGATCCGACCCCCCTTGGCTTTTCCTGAATCACTTCCGAAACGTTGCAGGTATCGACGTGAAACTTGGTTATACCTTCGTGTAACACCAATTTTACGTCATATATTTGAAAAACTTTAGCAGTTGCATCGAACACACAAACGAGATATACATCGATTTTAAGTGACGTCACTCACATGGCATTTTTGGTCGAAAATAGCTAAATCGTTTGACAAATATGCTAAAATATCGGGTTTCTGTAGGGCAAATTGCAAATACAAACATCAAAATACATAAAATGACGAGTTCTTCAAAATAATTATCCCAGATTTTCACAAAAGTGACCCCAAAATTGTCTGAAAAACAAACAAAAAAACAAATTGACTATAACATCCCATATTTTGAGACTTTTTGCCCCCCAACATCAAATGAGTTTCAACGCCCCTGTATATGACTACGTGAACTGAGCTGATGGAAGTCTTGCCCCCTCCCCCCCCTCATTAGAGGTCTACATGGGGCGGCTATCCCCATGGCCGGCCGAACCTCACGGCTATGGGGTGGGCCGGACTGGAAAATATATAGATCATGGCTATGGCTACGGCTGCCGCTGCATAGTCTACCCGGGATTTTTTTAATCAATCTTATCAAACCAATCATGGTTAAAATAAACCTTGGCATGTTGCCATAACAGTAGACTGAAAATAAACAACCACAATATGATTTACACAAATCCTCACGGCTGGCCAACGGCCAGCCATTGACGTTTGGGAGTGACTGTGGCTGGCTGTGGCTGTGATGCCATGGCTGTGGGGCGGCATAGGTCAAGGAAAAGCTCAGCCATGTCGAACTCTAACCCCCATGTCAAAATCAAATCCGCCGCCACTGAACCCAAATCGTGTTCGGTGTGCGTTGCGCGGCGACTGCATAGTTCCTGCTGTTCCGCAGACGCAGCCAGTGGAATCTCTGACAATGACAAACAGTACAATTTTGACAGAACACCCACCTTCAAAAATGCAAAAGCAAGCTTCCAAACAGTTCAGAGCGTAAAAATATGTCAATATGAATTTACTAAATGATCATCAGTAGTTATTGTTAACCAGCATACAAATTAGCTGAAGGTGGGGAATTAAATGTTGAAATATGTGTCTTTTATTTGTTTTATATATATATATTTGCTCTTGTAGCTATTGCTTTCACCCTTCACAGTGAAGTGCAAATACATTAAGTATAAGAGGTCACGCCCTACGGAGAAGATCACGTGAAGAGAGTTTTGCTTTCGCATCAAAGCAATGAAGACGCCGACTGCCGTTAACTTTATACCCTGACGTCCGCACCGGTGAGAAACTGCATCCGTGGCCAGACCCTGCCGGCTGCCCGACTGCAAAACACAGCCTCCACCTGCCCCCCCCCCCCTCTGCCACACCGCCGCACTGAGCCGCTGAGTAGGTACCGACTGGCGCCGTATTTTGACCGGGCCACATCCAGCGGGATTACCTGCTGGCCGTCCGTCTGTCGTTCTGTCGGCTACAGCCACAGCGCCGAGCCATCTGCAGGACCGTCGCGCGGCCCAGAGCCGGTTAAAGGGAATATAGCACCTTGGGAAAAGTATGTAGAATGATGGAGAAGAATGCCCTGATTACGTCTTGCATTCATTTTTGCGAAAAAAGTCAAATCTTGTTTGTAATTTTGAAAAATAGTAATATGTTACATGGACGTCACACCAATCTTGCGTCACCAAAGCGAGTTGTGTCGTCACAAGGAGGCATCGAACGGCAAAACTTTGCGCCCGCCCAGTGACAGCTGCTGTGCCGGCACCGCACGATGGGTGCACCGGTAGCGTGAAAACGCACGGCTGGTCGACCGCCGGCCCGGTAGGGACGTGGGGCAGCAACGTGAACCACTTAGTGTGCCGAGCGCCTGACCGACCAGTCGGTGGGGTCGGGCGACCGCAAGTAACTGAAATTACTGGCGGACGTTCAAAAAAGCGAAGTGCGGTGCAATCACAGTGGAGTACACACTATGCGTATGCGAAACTCACGGGATTTGTGACGTTGAAATTATGACCATTTGACCAACGGTTTTTGCGTTAAATCAGCAAAATAGGATCGCTTTTGAGGAAAAATTTCGGATTTGGGTGTTTCTCAGCACACCCGACAATCTGGCTATCTCAGTTAAAAACTAATGTTAAAGGTGCTATATTCCCTTTAACAGCCACTGCACTGGCGCCGGGCCCGGCTGCCAACGAGCTGTGAGTGCGGTCCGCCGCAGAGAGCCACTTGCCCAAACGACTCCCTGTGGCGATTCGCAGCCGAGGCCTCATTTGCAGCGCGTATTGCTGGTAAACAGCAGGATGATGCACGGCTTTCGCTTGCTAAGGAGCGTCTGCAGATATAGTCCAGATGCGTGCCCATTGCAGCGTGGTGGCGGCGGCGGCGGTGGCGGCGGCGGCGGCGGCGGCGGTGGCGGCAGCGGCGGCGGCGGCGGCGGTGGCGGCGGCGGTGGTGGTGGCGGTGGTGGTGGTGGTGGTGGCGGTGTTGTGAGAAAACTGGTGGCAGAACCGGCCAACAGCTCGGAGATGGAGACGGGAAGGCAGAGTCGTGGAGACTATAGAACAGTGGTGGCCGTGGAGAGAACCGGCTAAAAAACAACTCGGAGATGGAGACGGGAAGGCAGAGGCGATGGAGACTTATAGAACGTTTGGCCGTGGAGAGAACCGGCTAAGCAGCCCGGAGATGGAGACGGGAAGCAGAGGCGTAGAATATAGAACAAGTGGTGCGTGGTATGAGGAAACACGGCTAACAGCTCGGAGATGGAGACGGAAGGCAGAGTCGTGGAGACTATAGAACAGTGGTGCCGTGAGAGAACGGCTAACGCTCGGACGATCATGGAGACGGGAAGGCAGAGGCGTGGACTATAGAACAGTGTGGCCGTGAGAGAACCGGCTAACAGCTCGATTCATGGAACGGAAGCAGAGTACGTGAAGGACATATAGAACAGTGGTGGCCGTGGAGAGAAACCGGCTTAAAAGCTCGGAGGGAGACGGGAAGCAGAGGCGTGGAGGACATATGAACAGTGGTGCCTGAGAGAACCGGCCTAAACAAATCGGAAATGGGACGGGAAGGCAGAGGCTGGAGGATATAGAACAGAGTGCCGTGAGAGAACCGGAGACTAAACAGTCGGAGATGGAGACGGGAAGGCAGAGAAAAGCGTGAGACTATAGAACGTGGTGCGTGGAGAGAACCGGCTAACAGCTCGGAATGAGACGAAGGCAGAGTCGTGGAGACTATAGAACAGTGTGGCCGGGAGAGAACGGCTAACAGCTTCGGGATTGGAGACGGGAGCAGAAGTCGTGAGACTATAAAACAATGGTGGCCGTGGAGAGAACCGGTAACAGCTCGAGCATGCAGACGGAAGGCAGAGTCGTGGAGACTATAGACAGTGGTGGCCGTGAGAGAACCGGCTAAACAGCTCGAATGGGAAACGGGAAGCAGAGCGTGGAGACTATAGAACAGGGTGGCCGTGAGAGAACCGGCTAACAGCTCGGAGATGGGAGACGGGAATGGGTAGAGCGGAGACTAAGAACAGTGGTGGCCGTGAGAGATTACCGCTAACAGCTTCGGAGATGAGACGGGAAGCAGAGTGGCGTGAGAACATAGAACAGTGGTGGCGTGGAGGAAACCGGTCTAACAGCTCGGAGATGGGACGGAAGGCAGAGGCGTGGAGACATTCTAGAACATGGTGGCGGGAGAGAACCGGCTAACAGCTCGGGAGAGGGAGACGGAAGCAGCGGGAGACTATACAACAGTGGTGCGTGGGAAACCGGCTAACGAAGCTCGAGATGGAGACGGAGCAGAGGCGTGGAGACTATAGAACAGTGGTGGCCGTGGAGAGAACCGGCTAACAGCTCGGAGATGGAAACGGGAAGGCAGAGGCGTGGAGACTATAGAACAGTGGTGGCCGTGGAGAGAACCGGCTAACAGCTCGGAGATGGAGACGGGAAGGTAGAGGCGTGGAGACTATAGAACAGTGGTGGCCGTGGAGAGAACCGGCTAACAGCTCGGAGATGGAGACGGGAGTAGAGGTGGAGACTATAGAACAGTGGTGGCGTGAGAGAAAACCGCTAACAGCTCGCGAGATGGAGACGGAAGGCAGAGGCGGGAGACTATAGAAACAGTGTGGCCGTGAGAGAAAAACCGGATAACAGCTCGGAGATGGAGACGGAAGTAGAGGCGTGGAACTATTAGAACAGTGGTGGCCGGTTGAGAGAACCGCCTAACAGCTGGAGAATGGAGACGGGAAGCCAGAGTCGTGGAACTATAGCAAAGTGTGCGTGGAGAGAACCGGCTACAGCTCGGAGATGGAACGGGAGGCAGAGCGTGGAGACTATAGAACATGGTGGCCGTGAGAGAACGCGCTAACAGCTCGGAGATTCGGAACGCGAAGGCAGAGGCGTGGAGAATAGAACAGTGGTCGGCGTGGAGAGACCGGCTAACAGCTCGGAGAGGAGACGGGAAGGCAGAGGCGTGGAGATATAGAACAGTGGTGCCCAGTGAGTAACGGCTAACAGCTCGAGATGGAGACGGGAAGAGAGGCGTGGAGACTAATAGAACAGTGTGGCCGTGGAGAGAACGGCTAACAGCTCGAGATGGAACGGGAAGCAGAGTCGTGGAACTATAGAACAAGTGGTGGCCGTGAGAGAACGCTAACAGTCGGAGATTGGAGACGGGAAGCAGAGGCGTGGAGACTATAGAACATTGGTGCCGTGGAGAGACGGCTAACAGCTCGGAGATGAGACGGGAAGCAGAGTCGTGAGACTATGAACAGTGGTGGCCGTGGAGAAACCGGCTAACAGCTCGGAGATGGAGACGGGAAGGCAGAGTCGTGGAGACTATAGAACAGTGGTGGCCGTTGAGAGAACCGGCTAACAGTTCGGAGATGGAGACGGGAAGGCAGAGTCGTGGAGACTATAGAACAGTGGTGGCCGTGGAGAGAACCGCCTAACAGCTCGAGATGGAGACGAAGGTAGAGGCGTGAGACTAATCAGAACATGGGGCCGGGAGAGAACCGGCTAACAGCTCGGAGATGGAGACGAAAGGCAGATCGCGGAGACATAGAAACAGTGTGCCGTGAGAGACCGGCTAACAGCTCGAGATGGAGACGGAAGCAGAGTCGAACGATAGAACAGTGGTGGCCGTTGAGAGAACCGGCTAACGTTCGGAGATGTAGACGGAGGCCGAGTCGTGGAGACTATAGAACAGTGGTGGCCTGGAGAGAACCGGCTAACAGCTCGGAGATGAGACGGGAAGGCAAGTCGTGAGACTAAAGAACAGTGGTGGCCGTGGAGAGAACGCAACAGCTCGGAGATGCAAACGGGAAGGCAGAGCGTGAGACTATAGAACATGTGCCGTGGAGAGAACGGCTAACTAGCTCGGATATGAGAGACGGGAAGCAGAGGCTGGAGACTATAGACAGTGTGGCCGTGAGAGAACCGGCTAACAGCTCGGAGATGGAGACGGGAAGGCATAGGCGTGGAGACTATTAGAACAGTGTGGCCGTGGAGAGAACGGCAACAGCTCGGAGATGGAGACGGAAGGTAGAGGGCGTGGAGACTATAGAACAGTGTGCCGTGGAGAGAACGCTAACAGCTCGAGATGGAGACGGAAGGCAGAGAAAATCGTGGAGACTATAGAAACAGTTAGGTGCCGTGGAGAAACCGGCTAACAGCTCGGAATGCGAGACGGAAGGGCAGAGCGTGAGACTATAAACAGGTGGTGCCGTGGAGAGAACCGGCTAACAGCTCGATGATGGAGACGGGGAAGGCAGAGTCGTGGGATATAGAACAGGTGGTGGGCCGTGGAAAGAAGAACCGGCGAACAGCTCGGAGATGAGACGGAAGCAAGCGTGGAGACTTAGAACAGTGGTGCCGTGGAGAGAACCGGTAACAGTCGGATGGAGACGGGTAAGGCAGATCGGGAGACTAATTAGAACAGTTGTGCCGTGAGAAACCGCTAACAGTCGAGATGGAGACGGAAGTAGAGGCGTGGATGACTATAGAACAGTGTGCCGTGGAGAGAACCCTAACAGTCGGAGATGGACGGGAAAGCAGAGGTCGTGAGACTATAGAACAGTGGTGCGCCGTGGAGAGAACCGCTAACAGCTCGGAGATGAGACGGGAAGGCAAGAGGCGTGGAGACTATAGAACAGATGGTGGCCGTGGAGAGGAACCGCTAACAGTCGGCAGAATGGGAGACGGGAAGGCAGAGTCGTGAGACTATAGAAACAGTGGTGCGTGGAGAGAACCGGCTAACAGCTCGGGATGAGAACGGGAAGGCAGAGGCGTGGGACTATAGAACAGTGGTGGCCGTGAGAGAACCGGCAACAGCTGGAGATGAGACGGGACAGAGTCTGGAGACTACTAGAACAGTGGTGCCGTGAGAGAACCGGAACAGCTCGGAGGATGGAGCACGGAAGGCAGAGGCGTGGAGACTATAGAAACAGTGGTGGCCGTGAGAAGAACCGCTAAAGCCGGAATGAACGGGAGGCAGAGGCGTGGAGACTATAGAACAGTGGTGCCGTGAAGAGACCGGCTAACAGCTCGGAGATGGAGACGGGAAGGCAGAGGCGTGGAGACTATAGAACAGTGGTGGCCGTGGAGGCGGCAGGTGCTGTGTAGTGTAGGTGGTGAGGCGGCGGGCCGTGGGCTGGGACGGGTATGGGCAGCGGCAATGGCGACCGAAATGGCAGCGCTGCCATTTTGGTGACTCGTTACTGCTCAGTAACGAGTCAGCGACACTCTGCCCTGACCTGCAGCCCAACTCAGTCCATCCTTCAGCGCCATCACCTGCACCAGCACGAGCTGCCGGACGGCACAGGGCGACGCCACGTGTCCGGAACGAGCTGTCATATCGGAACCGTCTCTGGCACCGTTTGCGGGCCGTTCTTGGGTGGCTGATACTGGCCGCCGCGCCGGCCGCCGGGCTGGGCCGGGCAGATAGCGGCCCGGCCCGCCGCCGCCGCCGTCCCATTCCGACGGGTCCTCCGCCGTGACACAGCCGAGACAGAGCCGACCGCCACCGGAGCTGACCGCGGCCATGTCAAACCGATGACGGCAGTGTCGACACGGCCCGTCAATTTCACACGGGTTCCGGGCAGCGAGCGAGGTTGTTAGCGGGCTTCGTTTGATCCATCGGACAACTGTTGCATCATTAACATGGCCATGATTTCAGCCTCTGTCCCTAGAAGGAGCTCGTTTCTAGCTTGTGGACATATAGGTGTCGATTTATATGCTTTTTGGATGACCCTCGGCCCCCAAATGTTGAGTTGGCTTCCAAGGTGGACCCCCCCCCCCCAATGTTTTCTGGCCACTGACGTATCCAAGGGGACCGGAAGGGCCAAGCCCCGAAATCGCCTGAAATCGACCATACAATGGAACATTCTCTAACTTAAACGAAAATCTGCGCAGTTTCAATTAACCCGCGACTTACCGGGGTATATTCTGTAACGCGACTTACTGGGGGAGGCTATGTATACCCCCCCCCCCTCCCTCCTCTGATCTCCGAAACTACAAGACCGATCTTAAAAATTCAAACGGCATTCGATAGCCATGTCAAATTTGTTCAGGGAAACCTAATATTGTTAACCTCAGGGTCACTGATAACGTCACAGGTCACGTCAAAGACAAAATGTTTGACCGTGTCATCAAAGTCCGGTGGATGGAATTGAAAAATGCTATATTAAACGCATAATCATTTTTTTTAATGGTATGATTCGTGTATCTGACGCTTCTAATTACCATTCTGAGCTGTTTTTGACCTTGGGTCTGATCAAGGTCATCCGAGGTCCAAGAGGTCAAACTGCAGATTACGGTCATTGGGAGATGTAACAAGTGTTTGTGTTTTTTATCAACTAGAACGCGAAAAATGACCTTAGAACATTGTTTGTTCCATATAATAGACGTAAAAGCAAACAACGGAAATGCAGTTTTTATGCATAGTTATGCTGTAGAGGTGATCGAAATTTGTCTTTGAAAGGTTGTAACTCAGTCATTTTTGAAGATATCGACTTGAACTTGCCACACACATTCATTGGGATCCTCTCAATTATATATTCCGTTTTTTGTTTTGTTTTGTAATATTGTGCAAAAAAAATTATCGGGGGGCTCGGGGGGGGGCTAATGTTAATTTCATATATTTTAACTCAGTTCTTACCATGCAACGCCATAGGCCTAATGTTAAAATTTGAAATCATTGGGGGGCTTGAGTTCTCCCCAAGAGATATAAAGTTCCACCCCTGACCATGAGCGTAGGAGCCGGGGGCGCAGGGAGGGCAGCTTCCCCCTAAAAAATAGTGGGGGGAACCCGCCCCCTCACAATTTTTTTTAGTCTTATTACCTGATCCAAAATTATGAGACATAGCCTACGACCGCCTGGGGACGGGTCGGATCCGACCTTTTTTTTATTTTTTTTCCTGAATAATTTCCGAGGCGTTGCAGATATCGACGTAAAACTCAATATACCGTCACAGTCATCAATTTTACGTCATCTATGAAAAATGCAGTTGCATCAGACAAAAATGAGATATATCGATTTCAGTGACGTCACTACATGACATTTTTGGTCGAAAATAGCAAACGTTTTGACAAATCCCCACAAATATAGTTTGGAAGCAAATTGCAAATGAAAAACGTTAAAGCACGTGAAGTGACAAGTTCTACGAAATAGCTATCTCGAATTAAAAACAAAATTAACCCACAATTTTCAAAAAAGGCTCTTTTTAGAAATTTGACTATCAAATAAAAATCCCCCCTCAACTTCAAATGAGTTCCTACGCCCTTGCCCACGACTGTTTTGAGACGGTATTTTCCAGACCTTAGAGCCATACATAGATTATTATATTCGTTCTGAAAGAACCTTTGCCTTGCCTTGGAAGGCCCTATGTCGACCTGAGAGAGTCGTTTACCATTTTGAGAGGAGCTTCAGTCGGTCTAAGAAGGCACTTTTCTGGCCTTTGCAGTACCTGAGAATGCCCCAGGCTTGTCCAAGAGGGCCATTGTCAGTCATGAGAGGCCATTGTCAGTCTCTGTGCCAGTTTCAGACGGCTCTCGGTCATTCTAAGGGGCATTGGTCGATCATAGGCTGTGCCAGTTTCAGACGGCTCTCGGTCATTCTATTGGTCATTCTCGGTCATTCTATTGGTCGGTCATAGGCTCGGCTAAAAGCTTTGATTGTGGGCGTCGGTCGACAGAAGGCCAAACATCATAAGACTGTGTTTATGTGACTATTTCATGTGTGACTATATCATGTGATTTTGAAAATCGACACCGTCGTTTGTGGAGCTGCTGGAGCAGATGAACGGAAAGCACCAAGACTGTATGTGAAGACTGGACCCCAGCTGAGTTAAAACTCGATCGACCTTGAGAAACAGAAAGAAAAACAGAAAATTGGCCGTGTGAAGGCTGGGCCCCAAATGACAGAAGACTGGCCCCGAGTGAGTTAAAGCCGTGACCCAGCCGTGTGATGGTTGGGCCCGGCCGGACCGTGTGAGAGCTCTGGGCCTTGATTGTGCGAAGGCTGGGTCCCGGCCATTCGAAGAATGGACTTTGACTGCGGGAAGACTGTCACACGGACGTGTCATGACTAAGCCTTGCTGTGTTAAAAGACTGGCCGCTGCCGTATGTGGCTGGACCTTATCCTTAGGCTTGGCTCTACTGTAATCGATTTAATCATTTACTTTCCTTGGCCACTCTCGGCTGTGTAAGGACTGGCCGGCATTGCAGACCTTCAGACGTCATTCTCACTGAGGCCGATTTGGTACAAACAGGCAGCAGACGGGACAGCGATGAAATCACGCCCCGGTCAATGACAGCCGGGACGCCCGGCTCGGAAATAAAGTGCGCCGCGGCGGCGGCCAACGGATCGGCGGGCGGCTGCTGCTGTCTTGGCCGGCTATCGACCAGATCAGTGGACGGCTACTGCTGTCTTGGCCGGCGTATCGACCAGATCAGTGGACGGCATACTGTTCCTGGCCGTACTATCGACCCAGATCAGTGGACGCTGCTTGCGTCTTGGGCCGGCTATCTTGTGACCAGATCTGACGGCTGCCTGCGTGTCTTGGCCCGGCTACGACCAGAATAACATTGGACGGCTGTGCTTCTTTGCCGGGCTATCGAGCCAGATCAGTGGACCGGCTGCGCTGTTCTGGCCAGCTACGACCAGATTCAGTGGACGGCTAAACTGCTGTCTTGGCCGGCTATCGACCAGTCATCCAGGGACGCCTACTGCTGTCTGACCGGCTATCGACCAATCGTGGACGGCTGCGTGCTGTTCTGGCGGGTATTCGACCAGATCAGTGGACGGCTGGCTGCCTGTCTTGGCCGGCTATCGACCAATCAGTTGGGACGGCTGCTGCTGTCTTGGCCGGATCGACTCAAGATCAGTGGACGGCTACTGCGTGTTCTTGACCGGCTATCACCAGATCAGTGGACGGCTACTGCTGTCTTGGCCGGCTGTCGATCCAGATCAGTGGGACGGCTACTGCTGTCTTGCGGCTATCGCCAGATAGTGGACGGCTACTGCTGTCTTTGGGCCGGCTATCGACCAGATCAGTGGACGGCTGCTGCTTGTCTTGGCCGGGCTGTTCGACCAAAAATCAGTGGACGGTGCTGCTGTCTTGGCCGGCTATCGACCAGATCAGTGGACGGCTACTGCTGTCTTGGCCGACTATCGACCAGATCAGTGGACGGCTGCTGCTGTCTTGGCCGGCTATCGACCAGATCAGTGGACGGCTGCTGCTGTCTTGGGCCGGCTATCGACCAGAATTTTCAAAAGTGGACGGCTGCTTGCTGTCTTGGCCGGTGTCGACTCCAGATCAGTGGACGGCTACTTCTTGTCTTGACCGCTAGTCGACCAGATCAGTGGACGGCTTGACTGGCGTCTTGGCCGGCTTATCGACCAGATCAGTGACGGCTGCTGCTGTCTTGGCCGGCTGTCGACCAAGATCAGTGGACGCCTTCTGTTGTCTGGCCGGCTGTTCGACCAATCAGTGGACGGCTTACGGCTGTCTTGGCCGGCGTCGACCAGATCATGGACGGCTGCTGCTGTCTGCCGGCTATCGACCAGATCAGTGGACGGCTACTGCTGTCTTGACCGGCTATCGACCAGATCAGTGGACGGCTGCTCCTGTCTTGACCGGCTATCGACCAGATCAGTGGACGGCTGCTGCTGTCTTGGCCGGCTGTCTGGGTCGATCATGGGTGTTGCCGCCAACAGAGGTGGTCACTTTTTGAAATATAACTATTTGTAATACTATTTGAAATAGTTGATACTATTTTATTATATATTTGAAATAGTAAATACTATTATATTTTATACTTCAAAAAGGCCATCTCTGAACAATTATATTATATATTTGAAATACCGATTTTTAGACTATGTGCTATTTGCAAGAATTTAGAATAGTTTCCTGTTTTCTATCCAATCATCTACATAAAGTCCGCTGTCTTTCCACGACAGGTGCTGACAGCTGTCTCAGCAGGGACAGCGAGAGACATCGTAAGCTGATTCGTCGTGGTATCGCCTGTTGGACTGTAATCTGATATGGAGCAGCAGCTCCTCCTCTCCCATTTTCCACCCATTGCGCCGTTTCATCGATATTTTAGCGGCGGAGTTATGGGTGGCCATGGTGATGTGAGTTGAGGCGGAGTTATGGGTGGCCATGGTGATGTGAGTTGAGGCGCGCGCCATGCATGTGCTCGCCAGTTTTACTTGATTGGCGGTGGTCCCCGTTGTAAATTCGGAGCTATGGAAACTCAACCCCTTAAAAAGGTTTAGGAAGGATGACCCTTTGTCTGTGGACCTGGGCTGGGCCCTGTTGTTCATCTCTTATAACTTCGGCTTTTAGTCCTATCTGGGTCTTGATCATGTC
>VOPJ01015811.1:0-12248 GCA_014673585.1 Semibalanus balanoides | reverse complement strand
CTCTCTCTGGAGATTGGAATTAAAATATAGTTTCGTTTCCCCAAAAAGGTTTTAATCTGTGCCATGCCATTGCTCGGTGCTGCCTTTTCGGTGCTGGGGTAGAGAAGCGTCTAAAAGACCCTCTTCTTACTCGGCTCCTATGGGGAGTAGCCGTAATCCAAAAGCACCATTCAATAGCTCGTCACCAATCATGTCCAGCCCAGCAATTGCGTGGTTTTTGTGAGAAAACATCTTTTAACACCTCTAACGCGGCACACGTCACCAGGCACGTAGCCAGTAGGGTGGGACGAAACGAGGGTTATTTTTTTATTAACTCCTACCACCCCCGTTGAGTTGACCTGCCAAAGCTCACGCTTTTTCAAGATGACACAGTAAAAAAAATATACAAAATGGTTCAATGGTTGCGCGCTCGCAATTTTTAAACGACTGTTGTGATCTCTCGGCATTGCAGTCTTCAACGGCCGCGCCCTTTTGTACACAGCCGCTAACACCACGCGGCGGGCAGCGAACCAGCGAACTCTTAATTCAATAAATATCAACACCGAGTTGCAGTATTTCAGCGTGCGATGAAACTAATAGATACGTATATGAGGCAGTTCCTGGGGCTTACATTTTGCCCGTGCAATTTATAAGTCGATACCTGAAGCCGTTCACCGGTCACTGCACCAAGAACTTGGATAATTTGGAGGGCGCTGGATTGGCGAAGGATGATTTACGTCTCAGCTGCTGATTTTCACATCATCGGCCGCGGAGAACGCCACCATTCCTAAAGACAAAAATGGGTGTGCTTTCTCAATCACTTTGGTTCATGGTTTCAGTGACAACATACCCTTCCACTCGTTTCATTTGTATACGCTCTGCCATCGTAATACAGTCCCTTGAGCCGGTTTGGTTTGTTCTGGAGTGCGCTTCTCTGCTTCTAGTTTCCCCACTTTTGTCTCTGCCGACACAGTTTTTGTTTTTGTCCAGAAAGCCGTGCCATTGTCTTGACAATGTTAAAGGTCGAATCAGAGATCCCATTAAAAACTGTGCTGCTCTTGCGCGGTTGAATATAATGTACCGTCATATATGTGGGGAAACTAGAGGCACCGAGAAGTGCACACTGCACTCGGGAACAAGCGAAACCGGCTCATGGGACTGTATGACGATGGCAGAACGTATACAACATGGAACGAGTGGAAGGGTATGTTGAGCTGCTTACATCGAAGCTTGGGTATCTGTTGACATTAATAAATGTATATCAGCCGCGCCTTAAATGTACTCCTCCAGCCTCATCCGACCTGCCCCACCTCGGTTTTAGGAGCAGGATGGAGGAGTTTAGAGGAGGTTTCGGGAGCAGTTGGATGAGCTTGGAGCAGCTTAGAGCAGCCACGGGAACGACCAGAGGAGGTTAGAGGCGGTTAAAGGCAGTTGGAGGTGCGACTGGAACAGACCCTATGTTGTGAAGGAAGTAGGCCCTGGGGCCAGCAATTACCACCAAAGAGAGCCTCTGAAAGACATTTGATGCAATTATTTTCCCCATTTTCAAAATTCATATAAGCAATTGGGAAGCTTGTGTCATGCCGCGAAACGTAACACAATTTTCCCGTTTGGCTGTATAGTGTGTATGCCGGATTTGTTTGACTGCTGCAAAGACAATTTACGATAGTTGTATAAGCAATTGGGAAACAGGCCACGAAGCGGTGCGACTGTTTTTTTGTGGATACCTGAATTTTGACTGCTGCAAAGACAATTTTTACGATAAATTGTCAACTTTGCTCCCTCATTTGGGGGAGGCAAAAAATAGTTTGGCCCCCTTGAACGGTCTTGGAGGGGCATGGCCCGTTTGCCCCCTCCCCTGGATCTGCCTTTGAAGGTCAGGTCGTCAGAGAATCTCATTCTATCTAGTGCGAAATAGTATGTAGGTCTTACACATTATCATAGAATACTATGAAAGAAATTAATTTTGCAGATCGCATGACGACATTTATGTGTATATTTATGTGCCCCCTCATGTCCCAACATCAAACTGTTCTCCTACACGTCAAGATAATGTATGCGTTTATAAAAAATAACACGTTTTATTTTTTACGTATCATACGCTGTCTGTTGCGGAATTTTAACTACAAAGTACAAGTCAAGTAAGTCAAAAACGCCAGGTGGCGCATCAAGCGTATATACTTTATAAGGTAGCGCTAATTGGTGGCGCAGCCAGCACATATGATAGGTGGCGCTAGCCGCTACAGAGTCCTTTGATGGGAAATGTAAAATGCGACTTTAGAGTCTCCTCACTATGTCCATTGTCCATAAACATCCTTATTCCTTATTCCTATTGTTCTTTGATAACCCATTTTACCATCTCTAGACAGGATCTTCAATCTGATATTGCACGAGAATGTTAACAATTATACTGTTGTTGATACAGAATTTCTTATAAAAAAGATCAAAAGACCATGACTATTAAATACATATCAGTCAAGCTAGGAAAAACATGTGACAGAATGGTAGAGAACGCAAAATTATTTGCATATCACATAACTTAACTGAGAGGCGCGGGCATATAGAACGAGATCGCATGCAACATGATCGCATTTGAAGGCATTTGCGAGTCACACAAGCTTCATTACCGGCTTCGAGTGCGAAATATGTGATTGGAAGAGAAACACATTCAATGTTCGGGGACATTTCAGCTTCTGCAAGGCAACAGGAGAAGCGTCGTGCTACACATTTACTTTTGACGTTCCAACCCCTTGCCTTGCGCTTATACAGATGTTTGTACTCTGTTTCCTCTTGTTGCTATTATGCAAACACAATGTCTGTACTGCCATTGAAGACAATATTTCGAGAAGCTTAGGAAAAACTGACGATGGAGAATCCGTTGACTTTGATGTCAGCAGTACTTCAACAACAAACGGTTACTATTCAGCTGAGATCCGTTACGAAGAAAGACAGTCAAACACAAATGATTTTATGAATTGGACTAAGGAAGAGCTGACCAATTTACTTGAACAACATGGATATTCAGTGAGGAAAGGCTCGGAAGGATGGCCTCTTGGAATGATTGGTGATATTGCTTACCATCCAGACGAGCTGCTTCCTGAAATGGGAATGCTGCACGACCGTCGAAATTTAGTAGGATCCAAGAGTCTCTGGGTACATGGCGACAAAGAAACTGTGGTACCGTACTATTATGATACGGGTTCCAAGGCTGACCATAAAGTATTTGAAGCAGCTGTGAAAACCTGGGCAGACAGCACCTGTATTAAATTCAAAAAAATGAAGCCCAATAAGTGCACAGCAGATATCGGTCAGGCTGCCGTATGCGTCGGCAACTTTGGTGGATGCTGGGCGATGATAGGTAACATTTATGGACGCGGAGGGCGACCGAAATCCTCACAGCAAATGTCAGTTCAGCCAAACGCCTGTGAAGTGGCGGCCGCGGCGCACGAGTTTGGCCATGCCCTCGGACTATATCACGAAATGGCAAGAGCAGACCGGGACAAATATATCCACGTACTTTACCACAATAATGGTCTGGACTTAAAAAAGCTCACTAAAAAAGACATCATTTTTCTATGGTCTCAGGGCGGTAGATGCAAACCTAAACAGATGTATGATGCCCCGAAGCCCTACGACCCTATGTCATTGATGCAGTATAGTACGTCGGAATTCGCAACGGCGGAGGACCAGCGTCCCATATATATTCACAAGAATCCCCACTATCAATACATGTTTGATTATCACAGGACAGCTGGTTATGTACAATCCCATTACGATAAACTTGTCGTGAACATGGGCTATAAATGCATACCAAAATGGAAAAAGAGCTGCGAAGACAGTGGAAAGGGTGCCCCAAAGTGCACAAATTACGGGTATATAAAAAAAGACTGCAAATGTGCATGTCCGAAGGGCTTTTCTGGAAGTACCTGTGAAAAAAAGGTCGGACCAATGTTCCCGGTGATGGACAGGGCTAAAGCGATGTTGGATATAACCAAGCCTGGCCTAGTGAATATGAAAGGAAAAGGAATGCACGATGAAAATCACAACTACCCAAGAGAAATCTTTACGAGCTGGCAATTTATTGGCGTGATGATCAGGAGCGGCGGTGGCACTCGGATTAGTGTTGACGTGGCACAAAACTTCGAGACCGTCAAACGATCTTTCGAAGGTTCTCAGAGCGAATGGATAGAGCACGGCGAGGACGACTGCCGGTACGGGATCCATGTGTACATTGGTCACGCCGAGGCCGGTCGCATGAGGGTCGAGTGTACTTCGTCTTTGGTCAATAATGAATTACCAGAGTACCGAACCGTGCTCCGATCCAAGAACAACTCTCTGGACATTTTAGGTGTCGGAGGCTGGGCCACGTGTTACACGGGTGGCAACAAAATCACCAGATTGGCGATGGAGTTTCAGTTCACAATTTCCTTCCTGGACAAGCCTGAAGACAAGCTCAGCACAAAGAAGACAAAATCTGGGAAATCTGGTAAGGTAGGGGTAGGAGAAGAGGGAGGGACCGTGGACAAGGAAGGGAAAAATGCGACACTGCCACAGGCTGCGGCAATAAAGCAGGCATTAAAAGCCAATAAGGGGCCGATTATTATCGGCGTAGTTGTGATCCTTCTTTTACTGGCGGCTGGAGCTGCTGGCGGCGGCTACTGGTGGTATACAAGAAACGCCGATGAGTCGTCAGATGGAGGATCGAGCAAATCGATATCCCAAAGCAATTCGTCCGAGGGAGGAGGATCGAACAAATCGATATCCCAAAGCAATTCGTCCAAGGGAGGAGGATCGAACAAATCGATATCCCAAAGCAATTCGTCCAATGGAGGAGGATCGAACAAATCGATATCCCAAAGCAATTCGTCCGAGGGAGGAGGATCGAACAAATTGATATCCCAAATTCGTCAATTCGTCCAATTCGTATGCAAAGCAATTCGTCTAAGGATGACGCGCAGTGACAGCTCCGGCTGAAAAACTGACACATTTGCCACCGGTGACAGTTTCAACTAAACGTCATACAGCCAGGAGAGCCTACTTTTAACTGTGTTTGGACTTGATGGCTCATATCTGAAGTCTGAGTGAGGAAATGGCTGCGGATCTCATGTTGATTGAATACAACAGCGATCCGAGCTGCGAATAACTTGAATATTGAAACTGCATGGTTTTTAAATCTCCAAGTACGTTACTTTTCGTGCTTAGTTGACGTAGAAGCAACTACTTTGTGAACATCAAGTATGACCAATGTTCAATACACTAGTTTTGTCTACCCAAATGTTTCCTGTCATCTGCATTAACCCTTATCAACGGGCGGATCCAGACTGCTCGCCATGGGGTGCTTTTTGTGCAAAAAGGTTACTACCCTTTTTCTTCGATCTGGGCCGTAAACTTATTTTGTATTTCGAACTAACAAAATGCACTTTTCGGATTTGTTTTTCAATTTTTTTTTTTTAGATAAAAAATAGTGAAGAAAACAATTTTGGAAAGAAAAAAACAGTCACATAAAGCGTCATATTCCGTAGCATATACATTATACAGTAAACACATATATGTAATGATAACATTTATCTCATACCAACTCGCAGGGGCTTCACCGATAATTATTGAGTTGGAGTCTGCTGAAATGACGAAAAAATGTACCCCTATTTTGTCTGCGTGTACTTAGTCTTTGCAACATATTTAATGGGGATTTCCATGTTATAGTAGTTATTTAGTTACTTAGCGTCACGCGCGATTTTGGGGGGTTTGAGATTTGCCTGATAAAACCAAAAAATATAGACGGTGGGCCTCGTAGAGGATAATAGGCTAAGAATGCGCATCGTTCAATTCAGTGTTACGACGAACCGAAGACGATAACGATGTAACGATGGCTTCGTTATGACGATGACTACCGATGTGAAGTCGCGAAGCGGCGTGATAATTTTAATTTCGCGTAGAAGAAAACGACATTTTCATAACGGAACCAGACCGTAATTGGAGCCGGCCTCAGGTAACCCTTTTCCTGATTACACGTTCGGTATGATGATAAATATTGAAATGAAGTTGGTTTGTATACACATTAGCCTCGGGTTGTAAATCACGATGACCAGTGGCAGTCAGCACTCAATAGTACATATAATAATAACTGTACTGTACCTATACATCTGTACCAAGCTGTAACAAACAACTGATAATAGTGCAAATGGTTTGAAAGCAACAAGACTGAGGCAGAAAGACTTTTCCACACATAAAATTGGTCCCTGTGGATATGGAGGAGCCTGGTGGGAGATGACTCAGGGAGATTGTCCGTGTTCTGCGTCCCACTATTAAGCTCTTCGGTCCAGAAAGTTGGGCACCGCTGGAGCAGCTTCCGGGTGCCGATGTCCGCGTCCTTGCGTTGGCATCGCCTTTTTCGGAACTCAGCAGGCCAGCTAGCTTAACTATTACCGTTATGGAGAGTCTTTGTCAGACACTTCAAGGAATTCATTTATCCATTTTTATAATTTATATAAGCGATTACGAAAATTGTGATAGGCTGCGAAGCGGCGTTAATTTTTCCCCGGTTTTGACTGTGAATTGCAAGATTTTGACTGCTTCTAAGGCTATTTTGACGATAAATTGTTATCTTTCCCCGAAAAGTTGTAAGCTTCCCCAGTGTTCTCCTAAGATCATTGTTTTTCGCGTTCAGCAGGGAACGCGCGGGGCCATACTGGTGTTGAATCCCCCATTCCTGCCGGGGGTATTTGCCCCTGATGTCCCCCCCCCCCCCCTGGATCCGCCAGTGCCCTTATCATACTCATCTACTGTCGAAACTAAAAGTTGAAGTGTGCAATGTTTCTTTCAGGATTTTGCAAGCGAGCGAGAATTTGAAGCAAATCGGGTCACTAACGTGCATTGTAATGCATAGTACAGCTTAGTATACACAAATATAAAGCTATTATTGTAAATGTTATGCACTGTATTTGCATATTCAATATAATATTGAATCAATGTTCCGAACTGCCGTTTATACTAATGTCGATTGGTGTCGATACAAATATGCCGGGAGACAGCAAAACGAGTTAAAGGGGTCCAGTCTACGAACACAAATGTATAAGTTCGTCACAGGCGCGCAACCAGGATTTTCGTAAGGAGGGGGCACAACCTCAAGGGGGCCCCGTCGGCCCGGGGGCCCCACCATCGGACAAATTATGACCCCTGCAATATTCAGGAAGTCAGGGGATACTCCCGCCCCCCCCCCCCCTCCCAGTCTTCCGAACCAATTTCTCTCCCCGAGAAAAATTACAAAACACAAAAAGTTCGGCGTTGTACATCTGTACAGCCTCCGCAGTTCTATGGTACACACTAAGTCTGACTTCTTTCTCCGCTAGTGTATGTTTGACGGCGAATTAAGAAACGACCGTATATGCATTCAAACCGCATTATTGAGAGCTTCAAATTGATATATTAACGCATTGCCTCACCCTGTGTATTTGCTGCTTTTAAGCAAGACTCCGTTTTTTAACGTTTTGCGGTGAAAACAAATGGTTTTTGCTTAAAAACAGCACATGGCCAAGGTAAACCAATGCGTCAATATATAAATTTGAAGCTCACAGTAGTGCAGTTTAAATGCACGAATGGTCGTTTTTTTAATTCGCTGTAAAACATACGCTAGAGGAGAAATCAAGCCGGAACAGGGACCTTCGTGTGTATCATAGCAACTGCAAACCCTGTATCTACAGTTACAAACGAGCTGACGACACGCTCCCNAATCAAGGTTCCGAACTGCCGTTTGGACTACGGTCAGAACGATTGGTGTCGATACAAACACGTCGGGAGACAGCAAAATGAGTTAAAGGGTGTAGTCTTTACTAACGCAAATGTGATAGTAACGTGGCATTTAGTACATATCGTGTTATAAAATACATAAGGTGCGTAAATTGGCCATCGACCATTACGCCATACCTATTCTGTCTGTCGTGGAACATGGCCAAAAGACCACCCCCTGGCGGGGAGACGTTGCAGCTGCTCCGGTGGAGCTCTGAAAGCTGTACGACGGTTTATCCAAGGTAACTCGGGGCTCTACGCAGCTTCGATGATAACGGATAAGCCGTCTTCTACAAAACGGCTCATTGAGCATTTCAAATTTGTCGAATCAAAGTTCAAACTATGCGATGTTGTCCAGTGTTGCAAATCGTCCACCAGGCAGTCACGGCTGCTAACCATTGTAACCATTGTACTCTCGTTTGTTTATTGGGGTTTTAGGGTGCGCCGACACCTTTGGTTAATTTGCGCCTAACCCTTGTTCTCCGAGACGTTTGAAATATGTAACGTGAATGGTGCATGCCAACTGCTAGTAACGCTTCGATTCTGCAAGTCAAAATACCGCACATTGCAATGCTGATTCAAACATTTGAGTTCGTATGAAGCATTCCATTTTACAGAAAGCAAGCATCACCGCAGGGGATTCCCAAAAGTAAATAGCTTACGACAGCGATTGTATTCATAATTCATCAATACAATATCGGTTGATCAGTCGACTCAAAAGCCGCCCTGAAAACATTCCCCACAACAGCTGTACTCCCCACTGCGCCGTGCCGGCCGGTCTGCCATCACACACACCATGTGACCTTGCAGAACCGAACTCTCACGCCCGCCCACCCCCACCCCACGCTTCCCCTTCCTAAACAATCTGCCCCCACCGACTACTCCGCCGGCTCGCGGCGTCCCACCTTCCGTCGCCTGCCACGCGCCCGGCCAGCCAGCAGCGCCGACTCGTCCATCGGCTTGATGACGGTGCCGGCGCGGCTGCTGACCGCCGGCTGTGTCAGCTGCTCGTGCGCGCGCGCCGGCAGCCAGGTGCGTCCGACCGGCGCGCGGATCGACGCCTCGAACGCCGCCACCGAGCCGACGTAGTGCGGCAGCTCGCTGGGCTGGTGCGCGCGCAGCGCCTCGTTCCGCTTCTCGCTGAGGATCACGTGGCCCAGATGGTGGTCCTTGCGCTGCGGGCCCTTCGGCGCTGCCGGTCGAGGGTACAAGGTCAGAGCGGATCGGGGAAGAGGGACGGAGCTGGAGCACCGAGACGCTGACAGGGCGGTGGGGGGGAGAAAGGTGTAAAGTGCGTGCATAGGATGTTTCTGGAGGCGTAACGAGAGGCAAGGGGAGAGTAATGATAGCACCGGGTGATGGTCAAGCAACAGCAAACGGTAATATGCGCAATCTGGATCATATCGAAGGGCAATACAACCGCTAAAGGCAACAAGACGAACTGACGAAACAACGTTAACGCTCAAACCTCAGCAAAGCAATAAGGAGACAGAAAATACAACGTAATATACGATAAAAATGGCTTAAAACATCACATTCACGTAGACTGTGTAGTAGCATTGGGGAATTTGGGTCGAAAACGACACCCTATGGATACTATTTTTCACTCTTTTCCCCATTTTTTACTGTGAAATTTCCACTCTTTATTATAAAAATATATTGGATAATTGGAACCCTGAAGCTGATTTAATGATGTAATGATGGGGACAGCATGTGTAGGAAAAGACGGATAATAATTGACATAGGTACCTAATAACTAACTATGGCGGGCGGGTCATTGGTGGGCGGGCGGGCAACTAAGCTGGTGGGCGGGTAATTTTATGAATATTTGTAGCTATAATTTTCCACTTCCCACCCAAGCTCCAAAGGAATCCTAAGACACTGCATTCACGGAATAACAACATCACAGTTTCGGAGTTCTAGACAAAATAACCAGGACAGAAGGCATCTCTAGCCCACCGACCAGCAATGCTTTACCTCTAAATAGAAGCCGGCGTCGCTTCTTTGCCGAGATTTTGATGTTTTGGCCACCCCAGTCGCCCCAGCCAGGCATGGCCAGGTCGATGTCCTTGGGCTTGTCAGCGTCAATCGTAGCCTCCTTCTCTTCCCTGGAAACGGAGAGTCGGGTTACACCAAATGATTTCCCATTCAGCGCAAAGCGTGATCAAACTCGACAAGACATGGTGATATCAGAACCAGACGACAGCAAAAAGCCAACCATCTCATACGGGCTTAGACCTTACAACAACCAACAATGCTAGCAGCAAAACCAACAGCCATCGGAATAAGGCACCACCTCTGAGAAGCTTGGCAAATTACGATATTCGCAACGTCGTTACAAAGTTTTCCATTTGCAGACAATCAGAAGCCCCGATCCTAGTGCACTAAATAGCGAACTGCGAGACCACACCCTGAGCGTCCCCCCCCCTCCCCAGCCGGTCCCGTCACCCAGCCACACCACCAACCTGAACTCTGCCGAAGACCACACCCTGAGCGTCCTCCCCCCCCCCCCACCCTCCAGCCGGGCCAGTCACCCAGCCACACCACCAACCTTAACTCTGCCGAGACCACACCCCTGCGCGTCCCCCTCCCCAAGCCGGTCCCGTCACCCAGCCGGCCAGCCACACCACCAACCTGAACTCCGCCACCACGTCATCATCAGCGAACGCCTCGGCCATGGTCATCCGGGCGTCATCGACGTCATCCAGCGCGTCATCGCCGGCCGCGTCGTCCGCCTCCGGTCGCAGGGAGCGCAGTCGGCGCGGCTCCACCGCCATGAACTTGGCCGGGTCCAGCTCGGGTGCCGACCGGGCCGCCGCCTTTCCCGCTGCCTGGCCGGGGCCAGAGGAGGGCTCCTCCTCGCCCACCAGCTCCTCCATGGACGGCTGAGGCGCCTCCTTCTCGCCGACCAGGTCCTCCAGCTCCTCCATCGTGGCGCGCCGCTCCGCCGACGCGTCGATGTTCTCCGTCTCATCCCCGGACAGAGGCTCGTCCTCATCCGAGCCGACCTTCTTCTTAGCCTTCTTAGTCTTGTTCGTCTTCTTCGCATCCTTCTTACCGGCAGCACCGTCGCCGCTTTTCGTAAGCTTCTTCAGCGTCTTCTTCGTCTTTTTGGCGATCGCCTTATCATACGAGTCGAATATGCCGTCGATATCCTGCGTCTTCCTCGCATTCTTCTTCAGCACCTTCACCTTCTTCGTTTTCTTCCCTTCAGCCTGTGCGTCTGCCTTCCTCTTGAGCGCCTTCCTCTTCTTCGTCGCCGGCCCGGCCTCGTGTTCCGCCTCCTGCACCTCTGTGTATCCATCGCTGTCCGACTCGGCGGCCATGTCGGCGGCGGTGACGCGCGGCGCCGGCTTGTCCTCCTCCTCTTCCTCCTCCTGTCCCTCCTCCTCCATTCGCTCGGCCTCCCGCAGGCGCCGTTTGGCCGCCTCCTGCCCCGCCCAGAACTCGTCGTACCCGCCGTACGTGTCGGCGACCGAGGTTGGCGCAGTCTCGGCACACACCCACGGGTTGTCGGCGTCGGCGGCGATGGCGGCGGCAGGCGCTGAGGACGCGGGCTCCTCCTCCGCGTCCTCCTCGTCAGAGCTGGCGTCCTCGGCAGCCTGAGCCGTCTTCTGTGTCCGGTCCCGGCTGATGCGCAGGTTCTCTGCCAGCGCCTCGCGAGCCTGTGGAGACGGACGATCGGCGGCTGTTACACACTGTCTGGAACATGTGAAACTCAGAAATGAAAATGGATGGCATGACTATGGATTTGTAAGTAGATTGTAAATGGGATTTGAGTCAGCAAGCAAACATTGCGAAACGGCTCACAGTGGGCGGATTGACCATCCTAGCACGACACGGGTCCAAACAATGAATTATGCGTGAAATGCTAGCAACCTTTACCAACTGTGTTCCGCAATCCTTCAGATCAACATTGTTTTCTGGGCTTTGTTTTTTTTATGCGGTGGTATTTCATAGCGAAAAACTAACTTAAACTTAGACTTTCTGGTCACGTCACGCATTTCGCAGACTACCTGAGTACATATTACGCTCACTATGTGATTAGCCAGAATCGTTAATCCAATTTTGGGTGAGACTTTCCCATTCCTTGTTTCCTCTTTCTCATGCATATATATTCTCAAACTCCCTATCTCAATTTCCTCCCCTCCCCCCACCCGTTTGGAGGGATGGGGAGGACTTTCCCCGTCCTCTCGCAACCTACCGGCTACCATAAGTTCCCAATGCGTGTTCAGTCCTGCAGCAGCAAGCAACTAATAGGCAGTGAGCGCAATCGCTCGCTTTGTATTACATTAAGTTTTTTTACAGCGTGTTCTAAGCCATTTACACGAAAGATGCAGCAATCATTATCTACCAGATCTAGTAAGAAGAACAGTTCAAGTCATTTTTCCCGAGCGCTGCTGCGAACAGTTGATTTCACTCACGACTCCGACATTAGTTTGGGCCGCTTTTGTATTGAGTTAGCTATGCTCTCAAGAAAAAAA
>VOPJ01015804.1:0-24309 GCA_014673585.1 Semibalanus balanoides | reverse complement strand
GGGTAATTATTCAAGGAAACAGTGGCTCGGATGCACGTCTAAATATTGATCGATCGTGACAAAAGTTCACATGTGACGTTTTTAGGTCTAATGGAACGCTTCTATCACTCCCGCTAATCGATTTGTATTAAAAGTGTTATATTATATATATATATATATATATCAAATGACTGGTACTATAGACTCGGCTATTAAACTGTGATCTCAGATTTTTGAGTTTTATTTAAATTCAATATTTTGAGAATGCCTTTTTTAACAAAACTCTCAAAACATGTTAAAATTATAAAAACATTGGAATACATATGATTAAGACGTGTCAGGTGAGATTGTGAACCAAGTTTCAAGTCGATATCGTCAAAAATGACTGACTTAAGACCAGTTCAAAGTACAAAAATTGACCACTTCTACAACATTACCAACAATATTGTTTTTGCTTTTTACTTGTATTCAAGGGAGTGTGACTACTCTTTTGAAATTTCAAATATATTTTTATCGCAGTAAGAAGCTATTGGTTTGATCATTGGTTACGATGAAATTCACGTCTGGAGCCTCTTTAGTTGAATTTTTACTTATATTCTGTTTTGCATTTGTTTCGTTTCAAAACTCATCAACGATCGTCACTATAAACAGAATAACAAAGATGTAACATATAATGGCGCACCAAAGACGATAAACAAACCTATACGAGCAATGTATGGGGTTGTTTATAGTTATTGAGTCTCTGTTCGGCAGCTGCTATCAGTGCTCACGAATTTTTTCTATTGGCCAGAGCTAACAATATATGCTAGCGTTGTAATTTAAGAGCAATGCTTTAGTAGCGAGAGCTCTCTGGCGAATATTGATAATTAAGTTCCGTCGGAATGTGATTGGCGACTTTGGAATATCTCAGCAACTTAAGTGAATCCGGGGAAATGAAGTACATGGCTAAATTCAGAAAAATATGTTCTACAGACTAGTGTCAAGGCAACTCCACATGACCAATGTGAGTAGGCACACTCCCTTTAATATGGAAGAAACAATGTTCCAGTAACGCCTAATGACCGTAATCTGCAGTTTGACCACGTGACCTCGGATGACCTTGACCTGTTTTTAGGTCATTTGCAGCTTAGAATGGTACTAAGAAGTGTCAGACATTCGAAACATGGATTTACCAACTGTTTAATATCGCACGACAATTCCATCCATCGAGACAGTATGACACGATCCAACATTTTGTCTTTGACGTGACCCCGAGGTCAACAATATTACGTTTTGCCTTTTCCGGCTATTACGTTGATTTGTCCAGTAGTTCCGGAGATCCGAGAGGGGGTGGGCGCTCGGGTAAGAACGACGGGAAGGGGACTTTTGAGACGCACCCCGGAACGAAAATCCTGGCTAATGTATCTGGTTCAGGGCCTCTCTGAGGGTCTTGAGGGTCCCTGGTCTAATCCAGCTCGCAAAAGTTTCAAAATAGGGGCCTCGCAAAATCAAGTGGCTCAATATCTTTAGAGTTTTTGGCATATTCGGGGCATTTTTTTGCGGGACACCATGACTAGCTTACCCACCTGCCTTCTGAAGAGTTTGCAGCGCCCTGCTCAGCCCTTTTATCTCGTTGACCTCATGAATCCACGTCCCCCGAACTTCAACCCGTTGGCGGAGACCTTGCCTGACTGTCCATTAAAGCTTCATAATTGGGTTTAGGATCGTTTGGAACTAATGTGTTGACGTCTTACGGTGCTGGTAATATCCTAACCAATGTTCTGAGTTTTCACTAATTCAGCTCAACCATCCTTAAAATGGCTTAACAGCCTCAATTTGCTAACAAAGCAATCATAATAGATCCCTACCTATAAATTTCAAGTATCTTAATAATGAACAAGTCTTTTTATCTTCCACATTGATGTGAATTACTTTTCAACGATTTTATTACATCAGAAACTGTAAGCGAAGAAGTAGATCCTCAGAAAAGTTGGGGGGGGGCGACGGCCCTCCTCGAAAAAAGTTGGGCCGCTGCCCCCCCCCCCCCCCGGTTCCTGCGTCCTTGGCAGAACGTTACTGGGTGCATCTATCGATCGAAACCATGTTACACTAGTTGGCATTGGCGTGTACCGGCTTACACCGACTTTTTCAACCAATAGGCGAAGTGGGCTGTTCGCTCGTTTTTTTGCGTGGTGTTATTATCGTTCGATCTCCTCCCGTCAGTGCCGAGAACGTCAGCCGCTTCGAGTCGGCTGTCAGCTTCCGCAGGGTGAGGGTGGCAACTGGCAACCTGCTCCAATTCAGTCCAACGTACCCGTAACACATCCAAAATGGGTTTCGACGCGAAGGGCTTTGCCCAGGACTTTATTGCCGGAGGCGTTGCCGCGGCCATTTCGAAGACCTGCGTGGCTCCCATCGAGCGTGTGAAGCTTCTGCTGCAGGTTCAGCACACATCGAAGCAGATCACCGAAGCAGAGTCCGAACATGTGCGGAGATAGACCACAACGGATCTAAGTCATTGTGTTACTCTAGTTATACTAACAACAGTGATAAGGGAAATGCAGTCACACTACTATCGCTCGGTAGTTATTCGCGAATTTGATTCGAGCGTACGACATTTGCGTCCTGTGTGTGAAGCCACTTGCTAAAAACAGGCGCAATAGAGCGGCTTATGCTGCCGCTCACTTGGCGCGAACCCAACGCTGCAGGGGAGCTACTAGCAAGTAGCTCGAGAGGGTAATGTTGACTGGGGCGGTCCCACCCCGGTCCTGGATAGGAATCACGAACTAAGCTGTCAATGAGTGTCTCTCGAAGTGGCTCTATGCACTCGATAGACGTGACGACAACGAGAACGTCCTCGTAGAAAGCAAAACGAGACAATAAGGGCACGACCTTATCACTTGGCACACTTTTTCACTCTCAAGGCTAACTTTGTAAAGTAAATACGTTCAGCCTTCAACATGGATTTTTTGAACTGAGATAGCCAGTTTTGTAAGCCCGTGTTGAAAAACCCCTAGCCTTCAAGTTTTCTGGACTGAAACGGCTATCTCCAGTCCGAATATATTTCACTTTTTTGTCGAAGAATGTGGGCTAAATGGAGGCTATACAGTAATACTTAGCGACTATCTCGAATCTGATTGGCTGAGCTATTGATTCTTTCGTTTGACGCTCGCCAAGTACGGCATATAGTTTGATAGAATCAATGATGTTACGTCTTCTGTCCTGAATATCGGCGCAATGTTATGGTCAGTGACAATATCGAAAGAAGTTGTATTTCAAAATATAATCAAATCGTGTTTGAAAAAACAATCCAAGGTGAACTATTTCCTTTAAAGGGAGTGTGCCTTCTCACATCGGTCATGTGCGGTTGTTGAATCTGGTCTATATAATATATTTTTGTGAGTTTAGCCATATACTTCATTTCTCCAGATTCACTCTAGTTGCTGAGATATTTGAAATTCGCCACGATCATGTTGGCAGCACAAAATTATTTATAATTTTGAGGTTTTCTGACGGAGCCAAATCACTATGCTGGACGTGATCGAGTCGAGGTCATTCACTTGACCTTGAAGGTCACCCAATAACCTGAAGCGTAAAAATTGCATACTGTTAGATTTATCACGTCACAGGCAACATGCTGGTTCTTACCGGGTTGCTTTAAGTTGCTTGGCTTGGAAGTTAACAGGGACGCCTGTCAGCCCCCCCCCCCCCGCCGTACCGCGAAGGTGAGTAAACGGTTCCTGTAAGGCGAGGGTTAATGTTGTATGAAAAGGCTCTGGGGCCAGGAATTACCGTCAAGGAGAGCCTCTGCCTGACACTTAATTAAATAAATGTTTCCATTTTCCTAATTTCTGTAAGCAATTGCGAACTTGTGTGATGCCACGAAGCGGGACGATTTTCCAGTTTTGTGTTTTGAATAGCTGGATTTGGACTGCTTCAAAGCTATTTTAACGATAAATTGTTATCTTTCCTCGAGTACCAGACACTCTAGTACGAATAGTACCAATAGTTCCGTATTGAATAATGTGGGTAATTCCTGATATCCTTTGGGGGAGGGGGGGGGGGGTGGCAAGATATCCTTTGGGGCGGGGGGCCAAGAATATGTTTTAGGCTCCCTCCTTTTTCGCTTTGGGGGGGGGGCATGGCTGGATCGCTTCCTAGATCCGCCCCTGATTATGTAACAAATGGTATTGCCAGTTTCAGGAAAAATGCCATTTATTTTCAAGCAACGGCTGCATGCAACAAGATTCACAAAGCCGACTCCCTATCACAGCACAGCATGTTCTATTATCTATATCATCCATGCCGTGGCTATAACCTGGCTATAACCATTTGGAAGGCTCCAGACGGGACGCACGAGTTGTGTGAAATGATAATAAAATAGGTATGTTCCTTCAACAGAACATCAACAGAACAATGATCACAATGATCACAATGATCACAATTCAACAGAACAATGATCACATACCACTTCAATGCATCCTATCCATATATTTTCTACCATATTCGTGAAACACATCGATCCTTTCAATACGCTGTCTTCTGTTGTGTTCATATTGCCATTAGGCGAACTTCGAATGGGTTCTAATGAATCAATTGCCGATATGTGTGAATGGATCAATACTCAGCCACGCTCTGACTTCGGCAGGCATGGTCGACTGCTTCGTGCGGATCCCAAAAGAGCAGGGCTTCCTCAGCTTCTGGCGTGGCAACCTGGCCAACGTCATCCGTACTCCCGACCCAGGCCGTCACTTCGCCTTCAAGGACAAGTACAAGCAGATCTTCCTGGGCGGTATCGACAAGAACCAATTCTGGCGGTACTTCCTGGGTAACCTGGCGTCCGGTGGTGCCGCCGGAGCCACCTCGCTCTGCTTCGTGTACCCACTGGATTTCGCGCGTACCCGGCTGGCCGCTGACGTCGGCATCGGTGGTAAGCGTGAGTTCAAGGGTCTCGCCGACTGCCTAGTCAAGAACTTCAAGTCGGACGGCATGGTGGGCCTGTACCGTGGCTTCGGTGTGTCCGTGCAGGGCATCATCATCTACCGCGCCACCTACTTCGGCTTCTTCGACACCGCCAAGGGCATGCTGCCCGACCCCAAGAACACCCCGCTCGTCGTGTCGTGGGCCATCGCCCAGGTTAGTTTGGTTAAACTCCGGTTTATATCATTTAGGGAATTCAAGGGGACCAATGAGGCCATGCCTACATTTACGTCGTATATTGTATAGCTGTTGGGAGAGAAGTCGCTACGTTAGATACCGTGCTTAAAAGATCAGCCAGCAAGTATTAGCTTTGTTCCGTTGCTGTTAACCTTTGTTGCGTTCATAAAATAATCATATCCACACTTGTATTGTGTGTCGATTGTTCCGTCACTATTGTAAGGAAAGTTTGCTCCCCATTGGTATGTATATAGGGGACATTGTCTGACTATACCACCCCCGACAGACTGTGACGACCGTGGCTGGCATCATCTCGTATCCGCTCGACACCGTCCGGAGGCGCATGATGATGCAGTCGGGGCCGCAAGGGCGCCGGACGTCCATGTACAAGAGTCACGATTGACTGCTTGGCGCAAGGTCGCGGCCGCCCAGGAGGCGTGGAAGCGCTCCTTCCGAAGGGACTTCTCCAACGTCCTCCGTGGCACTGGTGGGTGGATAGGCAGATTGTTTGTTTCACATCAGTCGGTGTTAGATTTATCAATATTAAGATGCTTATTGCGTTAGCTAAGCTGGTCAGCTTCTAAAATGCATTTATAGCGACCTTATTGAGTAACATAACATTGGGTAGATGATTAGATATCTCATTAAATGAATATGCATGGATTGCTTTTTCAAAGTACTTCCTTAAGGTAAACATGAGTATGCTTAATGCATATTGTATTTGGAGTGCTTTAGTGTACCTACGCTACCGCTGGCATAAACATTTCAAACTAATTCACGACACTCTATTTTGTTCCTCAAATGTATGTAATAGCAAGTAGCTAAACGATAGCTCGCAAGTTGTATTTTTTCTATACTAGTGACTGACTGCTGTCGTGTATTTCTCAACGTTTCAGGTGGTGCTCTGGTGCTGGTGATGTACGACGAGCTGAAGATGGCCATGTTCGGTTAGAAGACACCGCGCAACACAAAGAGTCTGTTTCTACTAGCTGTATTGCTGCGTCATAATGTTGTTTCACTGTGCTGATCAATGTCAAACCAGGAAGTGGACACTTGCCCAGCCGTTCAACACGGAGTTCGTTCCTCACCAGATCGGCTGAAAGGACCAGCAACACCAACCGGTGCACATTCCGTGTACTCCTACCGACGCTGCTGTGCCAGCCTCGTACGTCCGAGCGAGCCGATCAACTGATGTGCAATACAAACACTATGTTGCTATCAGCGGTGTCGATTTTTCCAAATGATTGGGGCGGGCGAGCAGGGACGGATCTAAGGGGCCTTTAACAGCGCCTCACAAAAATTACTGAAATCGCTCTAAAAATACCGCATTTACTGGATGTTAAATAAAACATAAATGGAATTAGTACAAAGTACAGTAGTTTGTTTCAAATAAATTATGAATGCAAACATAGTCAATAGTCATATGAGTTTTGGCCTTATGTCGGACAACGCCTAAAATCAAGGCTTTTGGCCGAGCCTCCGACCGACCAATGCCTCTCAGAATGACCAAAGGCAGTCTCAAACTGGCACAGTGCCCTCTCATGAGTGGCAATGGCCCTCTTGGACAAGCCTAGGGCATTTTCAGGTACTGCAAAGGCCCTCTCAAACTCCCTCTCTATAAGGTCACGTGAAAGACCCTTTCAGACAAGCATAAGTAGGTAAAGCCTTTTCGACTTGGGAAGAGCTCTCTCAGACCGGACAATGGCCGTCTCTGGCCGATTGATGATCCTCTCAAAGAAGCACGTGTTCCTTTCTTACCGACTTATAGCTCTCTCAGGCTGAAAAAGCACAGAACGACTCAGGATCCTCTGAAAATGGTTAGCGGCCCTCTCAGCTCGACATAGGGCCCTCCCGGGCAAGGCAAAGGTTCTTTGAGAACGAAAATTAAGAATATATGGCTCTAAGACCTAGGGAATAACGTCTCAAACCAGTCGACGGCCCTCTCCGATCATCTAAGGGCTCTCTCAGGCCCTAGACAATTATTGTCCTCTCATTCTTAGCCAAGGCTCACTTAAGCCTTGAGTGGGCTGTCAAACCTGTAAATATACTCGAGCAGCTGAAGGCCCCTGAAGATAACCGAGGGCCCTCTCAGGCCGATCAAGAAATCCTAGAAACTTCCAAAGGCACCTAAAGCCGACGGAGAGCCCCTCTCAAGCAGACCGAGGGCACCCTCAAGCCGAACGAGACACCCTCAACCTGATCAAGGGACCCTCAGGCCGAACAAGAACCCCTCAAGCCGACTGAGAGCCCTCTAAGACCTATCACGGGCCCTCTAAAGCCGACCTCAGTTACCCTCCAGGAGGGGAGTCATGACCCCCTAGGCCTTCTTGAATACGCTCTTGTTTGTGTCTTCGAGCATCAATTGCAATTTCCAAAACTACAATGCTAGCCTCTTCGCTTCGATCTCAATGATTTTTTGTTTAGGTACCCTTTCAGGCCAACCTAGGAGCTTCCTCAGATTTACTAAGGACTATATCAGAGACTCAAGAGTGACAGAGCTCTTTTATGCTAAAATTATTCCACCTGGCTTCTAGAGTCACGTGAAGGCTTCTGACCGCCTACGTCCCCACTCTGGCATTCAAAGGGCTCACTTTGGTCGGACCTTAGAGGACCTACTCTGACGTCCAACAGCCCCACCTGGCCTCCAGTGGCGGCTCGTGGCCCTCTAAGTACCTGAGGCCCAGACCCGAGAATGAATGGAAACGGGAAATATTGTTACCGTGATGGCTGATGGCTTCAATAGAGAGACGCCACCTTCGGACGTCCGTCGGTCATAATTTTAAAATCGTTCTTCGGATCTTTGACCAAAAGACTTCCGCTTTAGATCCGAAATAATATAAAGCCCTCGGCCTTCAGTCATTGTTCAAAGTCCAGTGGCAATAACCGGCTCCAGATATCACAATAGTCACAGACCGCAGTTATCACTACACGGCGTCACACTCACAGACCGTCAGCAATCCGCACAAGCCACGAGCACGACACGCTGCGACGAGACGAGATTGGATCACGCGCCACGGTTTGTAATGCATTCGAATTTGAGCCTCTGAACCAGGATTGTAATTTGCGCATCGTCCGCTCCTGAGGGCGGAGGCCGTTGCGTCCATGAGGCCCGCCGGCTGAATTGACTTCAAAAAATGTCGCTCACGGCATGGCAACCAATGACAAGAGCTAGCAAAACAAAATTACCTAATAGGTATCTACCATATGAACATCTTCTTGACTAAACATGGACTGGTGATGATAACCCGGCATTGAATCAGCTCCACTGTGCCTCGGTAGCTGTGGTAACGGGTGGGGAGTCGCCGAGCGCCGGCACGCCGGCCTCAGTCGCTGGCTATGGTTTTTGCATGCGGTTATTATATAAAACAGACCGGTCGTGGTGGGAGAAGTGCGGCTCGAAAATTGTGTTTTTCTCATTCATTTATATTCACAACATGTATATTATTTAAATGAACTAATAAGTACCAACACAATTTTCGAGCCACTTCGCCCACCAGCGACCGGTCTGTTTTATATAATAACCGCAGTTGCAAAACCATGAGCCAGCGACTGAGGCCGGCGTGCCGGCGCCTCGGCGACTCCCACCCGCTTACCACAGCTACCGAGGCACCAGTGGAGCGTGATTCAATGCCGGGTTAGTCATCACCAGTCCATGTTTAGTCAAGATGTTTCATATTTGTAGATACCTATTAGGTATTTTGTTTTGGCATAGCTCTTGGTCATGGTGCCATGGGTGAGCGACATTTTTGAAGCAATCTCAGCCGGCGGCCTCACTGAGGCAACGGCTCTCCGGCCTCAGGGAGGCGGGCACATGCGCAATATACAATCCTGCGTTCAGATGGCTCAAATTCGAATGCATTACAAACCGTGGCGCGTGATCCAATCTCGTCTCGTCGCAGCGTGTCGTGCTCGTGGCTTGTGCGGATTGCTGACGGTCTGTGAGTGTGACGCCGTGTAGTGATAACTGCGGTCTGTGACTATTGTGATATCTGGAGCCGGTTANCCCCCCCCCCCAGTAAGTCGCGTTACAGAATATACCCCAGTAACGCGCGGGTTAAGCAAGCGTGGATGCTGGCAAGTCGTTTGAGCCATTCTGCGAGCAAATCGGATGGTAAACGAAAAAACTACAGGGTACCCCGTATGGTGACATTTCAATGACCTCTGGAGGTCAAACCACTTGACCTAGGTCAAAACGGATTTCATATTCGCGCATAACTCGTTGAGATTTGGGAAAATCTTAATTCGACGCTGAAAACAAATACGAAAACGACGCTTACTTGACACACATGTTGCAAATCAAATTGTCCTAAGAACATTAAGCCAATCTAAGACGTCTTCAAAAGTGACATGACGTCACCGAAGGTGTGACGTCACGTAAGCCAATAATATTATTATTGGATTGCGGAATCAGGCCTCATATGATCATAGTCAAATCTTCATCCATTATCGGCATTGCGAGCGGAAGCGAGCATGTTCGATTAAGCATCCAGTACTAACATTTTCCGTTGCTAGCTTTAGCTTTTACGAACTCCATACTATACGAACTTTTTTCCAGTACGAACCATTGCATACAAACTTTTGCTTACAAACTTTTTCATTACGAACCTTTTCCTTTACGAACTTCAGCATGCGAACCTGTTGCATACGAACTTTATCCGTTACGAACTTTTTGAATACGAACGCGGTTATCCATACGAACCTCTACGAACTCAAGGCATACTGTATACCTAACGATAGTCCTTTATTCCGTTACGAAACTTTTTTATTACGAACCTTATCCGATACGAGACCTTTTCTGTAACGAACTTCTGACCGTTACGGAACTTATGTGCATACGAACCTACGATACGAACCTTTGCTCACGAACCACTTTCCATTACGAACCTTTCCTTTACGAACTTCAGGGCATAGAACCGTTGATTACGAACTTACCGTTACAAACTTTTTTAATACGAACCTTATTCCGATTACGAACCTTTTTCCATTACGAACTTTGGCCGTTACGAACTTTATCCCATACGAACTTTATCCGATACGAGCCTTTGCATAACGAACCTTTGCTTACGAACCTTTTCCGATTACGAACCTATATGTTTTATCACTTTGGTCCGGCAGCCATCGAGACAGTATGACACGATCCAACATTTTGTCTTTGTACGTGACCCCGAGGTCAACAATATTACGTTTTTTACGACACCATTTTCCAGGCTATCGAATTCCGTTTGAGATTTCTAGTCGAGTAGTTCCGGAATCCGAGAGTGGTGGGCGCTCGGGAACGACGGGAAGGGGCCCTTTTGAGACGCCACCCCGGACGAAATCCTGGCTATGTATCTGGTTCATGGGCCTCTCTGAGGGTCTTGAGGGTCCTGGTCTAATCCAGCTCGTCAAAAGTTTCAAAATGGGGGCCTCGCAAAATCAAGTGGCTCATATCTTAGAGTTTTGCATATTCGGGGGCATTTTTTGCGGGGACACCATGACTAGCTTACCCACCCCCTTTCTGAAGAGTTTGCAGCGCCCCTGCTCAGCCCTTTATCTCGTTGACCTCATGAATCCTAGTCCCCCCCAACTTCAAACCCGTGGCGGAGCCCTTGCTGACGTCATTAAAGTTTCCATATGGGTTAGGATCGTTTGGAACTAATGTGTTGACGTCTACGGTGCTGGTAATAATCCTAACACAATGTGTCTGAGTTTTCACTAATTAGCTCAACTGTATGCATTAAAGTTTGGCCTCGAGATACTAGCTATGATTTATAATTCATACTAGAATCCCTACCTATTAAATTTCATATATGATATAATGTAACAAAGTACTTTTTATCTCCACATTGATGTGATTACTTTGTCAAAAACGATTTTATTAATCAGAAAAACTGTAAGCAGAGAAGTAGATCTCAGAAAAGTGGTGGCGCGGATCGCCCCTCCTCGAAAAAATATGTGGTCGTCGTTGCGCGCTCGCCCCCCCACTGATTGCCCCCCCCCCGGTTCCTGCGTCCTTGGCAGAACGTTACTGGGTGCATCTATCGATCGAAACCATGTTACACTAGTTGGCATTGGCGTGTACCGGCTTACACCGACTTTTTCAACCAATAGGCGAAGTGGGCTGTTCGCTCGTTTTTTTGCGTGGTGTTATTATCGTTCGATCTCCTCCCGTCAGTGCCGAGAACGTCAGCCGCTTCGAGTCGGCTGTCAGCTTCCGCAGGGTGAGGGTGGCAACTGGCAACCTGCTCCAATTCAGTCCAACGTACCCGTAACACATCCAAAATGGGTTTCGACGCGAAGGGCTTTGCCCAGGACTTTATTGCCGGAGGCGTTGCCGCGGCCATTTCGAAGACCTGCGTGGCTCCCATCGAGCGTGTGAAGCTTCTGCTGCAGGTTCAGCACACATCGAAGCAGATCACCGAAGCCCAGCGATACAAGGGTAAGTGTTTATGTATAAGTATCCAGATCGCATGTATATGATATGTGATGGCGAGCTTGCGTCCCTGTGTGTGAAGCCACTTGCTACCGATACGCAATGGTACAAGTCCGGTTCGTTAGCATACAACGTTATTCACCCCCGGCCTTGAGGGATCAAGGAACCAGTATATTTTGGTTCAGTTGTAGTCTAACGCGTTGAAACAAAAATAGGCACGACTATCAATTGCACACTTCTATCTATAATCTAAAGTAAATAGTTCACCTGTCAACATGGATTTTGAACTGAGATAGCAGTTTGTTTAGCCCGTGTGTGTATAATATATATCTCTCTCTCAGCTTCAAGGTTTTCTGGACTGAAACGGCTCTCCAGCCAATATGATTTCACTTTTTGTCGAAGGAATGTCATGGTCGGGAGGCTATACAGTAATCTACGCACTACTCTCGAACTGATTGGTCTGTATGTTCGTATGATGTCTGTGCGTGTGAGCGTGGCGCGGAGTACGCATATAGCTTGATAGAATTCAATGTGTACGTCCTTCTGTCCTGAAATCGCGCAATGTATGGGCTATTTTTGACCAAATATGAAAATAGATGTTTGTATCAATATAACAGAATTCGTGTTTTGAAAAAAAACAATCCAAGGTGAACTATTCCTAAGGAGTTGTGCCTTCTGCACATCGTCATATGTTTCTTAATCTGGTCTATATAAATATTTTTGTGAGTTAGCCATATACTTCATTCTCCAGATTCACTCTAGTTGCTGAGATATTGAAATTCGCCACGATCGTGTTGTCAGCACAAAATTATTAAATTTTGGGTTTTCTGACGGAGCCAAGAATCATATGTGGGACGTGATCGAGTCGGAGGTCATTCACTTGACCCTTGAAGGTCACCCATAACCTGAAGCGTTAAAAATTGCATACTGTTTAGATTATCACAGTCACAGGGCAACATGCTGGTTCTTACCGGGTTGCTTAAGTTGCTTGGTTGGAAGTTAACAGGGGACGCCTATGTCAGCCCCCCCCCCCCCCGCCGTACCGCGAAGGTGAGTAACGGTTCCTGTAAGGCGAGGGTTAATATCTTATGAAGGGTATGGGCCCTGGGGCCAGGAATTACGTTCAATGAGAACCTCTGACAGACACTAAATGGAACTAATTTATACATTTTCCTAAATTGTGTAAGCAATTGCAAAACTTGTGTTATGCCGCGAAGCGGCGCACATTTGTTTTAAGTTTTTTACTGAATAGCTTGATTTTGACTGTTACAAAGTTATTTTTACGATAAATTTGATCTTTCCCGATTTACAGACTCACCATCTTAGTACCAAATAAAGTACCAAATCAGTTCCGTATTTGAATAATGTGGTAATTCACTGATATCCTTGGGGGAGGGGGGGGTGGCAAGTATCCTTTGGGGCGGGGGGCCAAAAGATAGTTGGCTCCCTCTTTTTCGCTTGGGGGGGGGGCATGCTGATCGCTTCTAGATCCGCCCCTGATTATGTAACAAATGGTATTGCCAGTTTCAGGAAAAATGCCATTTATTTTCAAGCAACGGCTGCATGCAACAAGATTCACAAAGCCGACTCCCTATCACAGCACAGCATGTTCTATTATCTATATCATCCATGCCGTGGCTATAACCTGGCTATAACCATTTGGAAGGCTCCAGACGGGACGCACGAGTTGTGTGAAATGATAATAAAATAGGTATGTTCCTTCAACAGAACATCAACAGAACAATGATCACAATGATCACAATGATCACAATTCAACAGAACAATGATCACATACCATTCAATGCATCCTATCCATATATTTTCTACCATATTCGTGAAACACATCGATCCTTTCAATATGCTGTCTTCTGTTGTGTTCATATTGCATTTAGGCGAACTTCGAATAGGTTCTAATGAGATCAATTCCCGATATGGTGGAATGATCAATACTCAGCACGCTCTGACTTCGGCCAGGCATGGTCGACTGCTTCGTGCGGATCCCAAAAAGAGCAGGGCTTCCTCAGCTTCTGGCGTGGCAACCTGGCCAACGTCATCCGCTACTTCCCGACCCAGGCGCTCAACTTCGCCTTCAAGGACAAGTACAAGCAGATCTTCCTGGGCGGTATCGACAAGAACCAATTCTGGCGGTACTTCCTGGGTAACCTGGCGTCCGGTGGTGCCGCCGGAGCCACCTCGCTCTGCTTCGTGTACCCACTGGATTTCGCGCGTACCCGGCTGGCCGCTGACGTCGGCATCGGTGGTAAGCGTGAGTTCAAGGGTCTCGCCGACTGCCTAGTCAAGAACTTCAAGTCGGACGGCATGGTGGGCCTGTACCGTGGCTTCGGTGTGTCCGTGCAGGGCATCATCATCTACCGCGCCACCTACTTCGGCTTCTTCGACACCGCCAAGGGCATGCTGCCCGACCCCAAGAACACCCCGCTCGTCGTGTCGTGGGCCATCGCCCAGGTTAGTTTGGTTAAACTCCGGTTTATATCATTATATCAGGGTATGAATTCAATAAACAGGAGGATCAAGAGGCCATAGTCATATGCTTTTGGAGTCGTATATTATTTTTTGTCATAGACCTTTGCAAGCTATAGAAAGTCGGACTACGTTTTAGCATACCCCAGTGTCTTTAAAAGTATTCGTCAGCGAGTAGTTAAGCTATAAGGTTAATAATTTATCTTTGTAACCGTCTCTAGTTAACCTTTGTATAGCATTCATAGAAGAAATAATCATATGGGGATCCACAACTCCTCACTTAATCTGTGATCTGTTTGTGAATCAGAATTGTTCCGTCACTCATTTATAAGAAAAGTTGCTTTTGGCTTCCTCCAAATGTGGTAATGTGTAGATTGTTATAGGGACAATTGTCTAGACTTTTACCCTCACGTACCCCATCCCACCCGCACGACCAGGATCTTGTACGACGACCGTGGCTGGCATCATCTCGTATCCGCTCGACACCGTCCGGAGGCGCATGATGATGCAGTCGGGCCGCAAGGGCGCCGACGTCATGTACAAGAGCACGATTGACTGCTGGCGCAAGGTCGCCGCCCAGGAGGGTGGAGCCGCCTTCTTCAAGGGAGCCTTCTCCAACGTCCTCCGTGGCACTGGTGGGTGGATAGGCAGATTGTTTGTTTCACATCAGTCGGTGTTAGATTTATCAATATTAAGATGCTTATTGCGTTAGCTAAGCTGGTCAGCTTCTAAAATGCATTTATAGCGACCTTATTGAGTAACATAACATTGGGTAGATGATTAGATATCTCATTAAATGAATATGCATGGATTGCTTTTTCAAAGTACTTCCTTAAGGTAAACATGAGTATGCTTAATGCATATTGTATTTGGAGTGCTTTAGTGTACCTACGCTACCGCTGGCATAAACATTTCAAACTAATTCACGACACTCTATTTTGTTCCTCAAATGTATGTAATAGCAAGTAGCTAAACGATAGCTCGCAAGTTGTATTTTTTCTATACTAGTGACTGACTGCTGTCGTGTATTTCTCAACGTTTCAGGTGGTGCTCTGGTGCTGGTGATGTACGACGAGCTGAAGATGGCCATGTTCGGTTAGAAGACACCGCGCAACACAAAGAGTCTGTTTCTACTAGCTGTATTGCTGCGTCATAATGTTGTTTCACTGTGCTGATCAATGTCAAACCAGGAAGTGGACACTTGCCCAGCCGTTCAACACGGAGTTCGTTCCTCACCAGATCGGCTGAAAGGACCAGCAACACCAACCGGTGCACATTCCGTGTACTCCTACCGACGCTGCTGTGCCAGCCTCGTACGTCCGAGCGAGCCGATCAACTGATGTGCAATACAAACACTATGTTGCTATCAGCGGTGTCGATTTTTCCAAATGATTGGGGCGGGCGAGCAGGGACGGATCTAAGGGGCCTTTAACAGCGCCTCACAAAAATTACTGAAATCGCTCTAAAAATACCGCATTTACTGGATGTTAAATAAAACATAAATGGAATTAGTACAAAGTACAGTAGTTTGTTTCAAATAAATTATGAATGCAAACATAGTCAATAGTCATATGAGTTTTGGCCTTATGTCGGACAACGCCTAAAATCAAGGCTTTTGGCCGAGCCTCCGACCGACCAATGCCTCTCAGAATGACCAAAGGCAGTCTCAAACTGGCACAGTGCCCTCTCATGAGTGGCAATGGCCCTCTTGGACAAGCCTAGGGCATTTTCAGGTACTGCAAAGGCCCTCTCAAACTCCCTCTCTATAAGGTCACGTGAAAGACCCTTTCAGACAAGCATAAGTAGGTAAAGCCTTTTCGACTTGGGAAGAGCTCTCTCAGACCGGACAATGGCCGTCTCTGGCCGATTGATGATCCTCTCAAAGAAGCACGTGTTCCTTTCTTACCGACTTATAGCTCTCTCAGGCTGAAAAAGCACAGAACGACTCAGGATCCTCTGAAAATGGTTAGCGGCCCTCTCAGCTCGACATAGGGCCCTCCCGGGCAAGGCAAAGGTTCTTTGAGAACGAAAATTAAGAATATATGGCTCTAAGACCTAGGGAATAACGTCTCAAACCAGTCGACGGCCCTCTCCGATCATCTAAGGGCTCTCTCAGGCCCTAGACAATTATTGTCCTCTCATTCTTAGCCAAGGCTCACTTAAGCCTTGAGTGGGCTGTCAAACCTGTAAATATACTCGAGCAGCTGAAGGCCCCTGAAGATAACCGAGGGCCCTCTCAGGCCGATCAAGAAATCCTAGAAACTTCCAAAGGCACCTAAAGCCGACGGAGAGCCCCTCTCAAGCAGACCGAGGGCACCCTCAAGCCGAACGAGACACCCTCAACCTGATCAAGGGACCCTCAGGCCGAACAAGAACCCCTCAAGCCGACTGAGAGCCCTCTAAGACCTATCACGGGCCCTCTAAAGCCGACCTCAGTTACCCTCCAGGAGGGGAGTCATGACCCCCTAGGCCTTCTTGAATACGCTCTTGTTTGTGTCTTCGAGCATCAATTGCAATTTCCAAAACTACAATGCTAGCCTCTTCGCTTCGATCTCAATGATTTTTTGTTTAGGTACCCTTTCAGGCCAACCTAGGAGCTTCCTCAGATTTACTAAGGACTATATCAGAGACTCAAGAGTGACAGAGCTCTTTTATGCTAAAATTATTCCACCTGGCTTCTAGAGTCACGTGAAGGCTTCTGACCGCCTACGTCCCCACTCTGGCATTCAAAGGGCTCACTTTGGTCGGACCTTAGAGGACCTACTCTGACGTCCAACAGCCCCACCTGGCCTCCAGTGGCGGCTCGTGGCCCTCTAAGTACCTGAGGCCCAGACCCGAGAATGAATGGAAACGGGAAATATTGTTACCGTGATGGCTGATGGCTTCAATAGAGAGACGCCACCTTCGGACGTCCGTCGGTCATAATTTTAAAATCGTTCTTCGGATCTTTGACCAAAAGACTTCCGCTTTAGATCCGAAATAATATAAAGCCCTCGGCCTTCAGTCATTGTTCAAAGTCCAGTGGCAATAACCGGCTCCAGATATCACAATAGTCACAGACCGCAGTTATCACTACACGGCGTCACACTCACAGACCGTCAGCAATCCGCACAAGCCACGAGCACGACACGCTGCGACGAGACGAGATTGGATCACGCGCCACGGTTTTAATTGTAAATGCATTAGAATTGAAGCCACTGAACGCAGGAATTGTATATTGCGCAGTGCCCGCCTCCCTGAAGCGAGAAAAAGAGCGTTGACTCTATGAGCCGCCGGCTGAGTCAGAGATTGCATTCAAAAATGATCGCTCACCATGGCACCAAATGACCAAAGACTATGCCAAAACAAAATCGTAATAGGTATCTACAAAATATTAAACAATCTTGACTATACATGGGACTGGTTGAGACTAACCCGGCATTGAATCACGCTCCACTGGTGCCTCGGTAGCTGTGGTAAGCGGGTGGGAGTCGCCGAGGCGCCGGCACGCCGGCCTCAGTCGCTGGCTCATGGTTTTGCAACTGCGGTTATTATATAAAACAGACCGGTCGCTGGTGGGCGAAGTGGCTCGAAAATTGTGTTGGTACTTATTAGTTCATTTAAATAATATACATGTTGTGAATATAAATGAATGAGAAAAACACATTATTTTGCTATTTAAAAAAAATGTTATCCACGTTTTTTTTTAATAACAGGTGAGGCTCGGTCTCAGTTGCCTCATAAGACACTGATCTAAAACCATTACCCACCCAAAATGTATTTTTGCCTACAAACATGAAGCTTATAATTGCAAATTCAAAATAACGCTGCAAAACCAATTTAATTCAAACTTCAAAGTATCGATTTAGTTCGGATCTTTTTGCGACGGCAAAACAACACAGCGAAAATAATTTAAAAAGCATGCTTCGCTCAAAACGATCATCCGTTGGGCGGATGAGAAATTGACGCGGGTTTACTCGGGCTCCCTCGTCCCTCGTCTTACTTACTGGTTTACATTACGATATTTTACTATCGTGCGGTCGGCGCCGGGCAGGCGGCGTGGCGGGCGGGCCGTGGCATAGGCGTAGGAACCGGGAGGGCCAGGGGTAATTGCCCCCTCACTTTTTAAGTGGAGTGGCCATCCATATGTTCCCCCCCCCTACTTTTCATCCGTAAGTTAGCTCAACCAGAGTAGACACACATTGATGCATAATTGCACCTGAGATCGCCCGAGGCCCCCTTAGCTGAGATACACCGAGTGCCCCTGAAATCAAGTGAGGGCCCCTAAATGAGAGAAACCATTGAGATGTCGACCCAGAGGGAGTCCCCCCTAAGGAAAGGTTCCACAGCGAAAGGGACCCCACCTAGAGGACCGAACAGGAGGAGACCCACACTGATCGTCAGACAGAGGACCCACCTATTAAGAGGTCGACAAGAAAGAAGGACCCAACTCGAAAAGGACAATCGAACAAAGACCACCTGATGATCGACAGAGCCCATGAGGTTGACAGAGGGCCCCCTGAGGTCGATAGAGGGCCTCCTGAGGTCGACAGAGGCCCCCCTGAGGTCGACAGATGGCCCCCTGAGCTTGACAGAGGGTCCCCCTGAGGTCGACAGAGGGCAACCCTGAGGGACACGACACACTGAAGAGATACTCGGACGAGGCCCCTAAATAGAGGGCCGACGAGGGCCTCCCACTGAGAGTCGACAAACCAGAGGTCACCCTGAGACTATACAAAAACACGGATCGACAGAAGGTAACCACCTTGAGGATCAGAACAGAGGCCCAAACCTCCTGAGGTTGATAAAGAAAAACCACCCCCCCCCCCCCTGAGGTCGACCAGCGGGACAGCCACTGACGTCGACAGAGGGCCCCTGAGGTCGACAGAGGGCATATCTGAGGTCGACCCTGAGGTCGACAGAGGGCCCCCTGAGGTAGACAGAGGGCCCCCTGAGATTGACCGAGTACCCACTGATATACATGGAAGGCCCCTGAAATACACCGAGGGCCCCTGAAATGCACCGCGGATCCATGAGATGTTCTGAGTGCCCCTGAGATCAAGTGAGGGCCCCTTAGACCATCAGAGGGCCCCTCAGATCGATTAAGGGTCTCCTCAGTCGATTGAGACCCCTGAAGACGACTGAGGGTCCTGAAATTGCACCGAAAGGCCCTCTGAGATGCACCAATGCCCTGAGATCAAATGAGGCCCCTGAGACAGCAGAGGGCCCTATCAAGATGACTGAGGGCCCCTGAGATCAACCAGAGCCCTTAGGTAGCACTAATGTCCCCATAAGACCGACTGAGGGCCCCTAGAGATCGAGCGAGTAGGACCACGACCTCCTGCGGATTCACTTAGAGGGCCCCTTGTGAGACATAACATTCACCGAGTACCAACTAGAGATCAAGTTAGAGAGGAAACATAGAGCGAGCGAACTGTTCCAATAACTAAAAAAAAAAAGAAAAGATCGGACCAGACAACAGGAGCCCATAAAAATAAATATAATTTAATACTAGATCTATTAAGCACAAGAAAGATCATCTAGACACAGCGATGTTACCTAAAACATAACACGAGTTGAGTTAATAATGTAAGCCGACCCTCCACAAGAAAAAAGTTTGCACCGAGGCCCTCTGACTACTAAAAAAACACGATTCAAAAAAATACAAAAAAACATATGCATGCAAAGGCCACTCGAAGATACAAATTGTCCTGAAAGGCCCAAACTGAAAATGCACATGAGAGATACTGTATGAAGAGAGCGCAACCGAAAAGAAGTAAAGTGCTATAAAGAGTCAAGGTGAGGGAACACTCGCGAGGCAATAAAGGACAGAAGCAAAAAAAAAAAAAGACCAAAAGCCTATCGCAAACAATACAAAAAGGTCAAAAAGAGCACACGCAAACACTCAAAAGACAAAAAAAACGGAAAACAAAAACCTAAAACAAAAAAAAAACAAAAAAACATATACATGGAAAGAAAAGAAAGAAAGAAACCACAGCGACGGACAAGCATCGCCCCTGCATCCCCGCAGCAGCCCTGTCACCGCTCCAAAAAAAAAAAACCGTAAAAAAACAAAAAGCTCAATCTGAAAAAAAAAAATAATCGAAACCGAGTTTCCCTAATGGAAATCGACCGAAATTCCCCTCGGAAGAGAATATAAATATATCGACACGAAAAAGTCCAAACTCAAGAAATATTACCTGAGAGAAATATACTTGGCTGCAAACTTTAGGGCCCGCTTCAAGATCAGAACGCGAGAGACACAACTGAGATTCGAACAACCCAATAGCAGGGTCACACCTTGACATTCACTGACGGCCTTCTAAGATCAACCGAGGGCCCTCGGAGGTCGAACGAGAGCCCCCTGAGATCAACCGAGGGCCCCCTGAGATCGCCAAGGTCACACAGTGGTGCACCGAGGGGCCCCTAAGATCGACCGAGGACCCTCTGAGATCGACTAAGGGCCTCTGAGGTACACCTAGGGCCCCCTGTGGTGCACCAAGGCCCCCTAAAATCGACCGAGGGTCCTCTGAGATCGAACGAGGGCCCCTGAGATCGACCGATGCAATGGTCCGTCAGATCGATCGATGACCCCCTGAAATCCACTGAGGTTCCTCCTAAGTCTAGTAAGGCCCCTCTTAGGCCCGAAAAGGGACTCATAGGCTTAGCAAGGATAAATCATTTTCGAAATTTAACCCTATATGTGAACTGACCTTGACCTGAGGGCCATTATATGGGGTCAGGTTGTGGAAGTAGTTGCTTCTATCGAATAATGCGTGAAAAATAACCCCTAAGTCATGTATCGCATGGCTTTCGCAGACCTCTTACCAATTAGTGGCGTACTCAAGGGGACCAAAGGGGTCATGCCCTCACTGGAGGCCAGGCGGGCCCCTCTGGTGACCGAGCGAGGGCGGCCCCAGTGTTCTGGATGGTGTCAGGCGCCCGCAAAATGTCTTGCGTGGCATAAAAGAACGTCCGCGAACCTTACGAAGTTGTAACACGAATACATAACAGTGTTTGCTTGTCAGCTAAATGCCTGTATAGATAAAAATACGTATGAATAGGGACCCAGCCAGTGTGGAGAGGGCCCTCTACCAGCTGTTAAGAGACCCAAAGCACGTAGAGATCCCAGATAAAGATTAAATACAAAGATAACTTATTGTCAGAGCACTTAGTGGTTGTTCCTCTTCACCCGCGCCCCGGTGGGCCTCCCGAGACAACTTCGCATTGGTGTGGTGGGTCAAAATGTCTTACTTGAAAACTAAAGGAACTAGAAAAATGCTTAAAAAGTGTTCGAAAGCTCTCGACATGGTAATTCGAAGTTACCTTGCATATTTTTTCGCTCAGGTCAATATTGAGGTCACCAGAGGTCATTAAAGTCAAATTAAGGTCGTCATTGATTCCGATGATTTTGTGAATACATTTTACATATTCTCTGCATAGGAAGCATTTGTATATTTTCCCGTTCACTTAAAATGGCCAATGGGGAGGTCAGAAAATTTACCTGACCTTAGGTCACCGATGCCCACAAATCTGAAATACACCAATTGTTGGTAAATATGACCCCACCATGCAATCCTGCAATTCAAAAAATATCTCGGACCAAAAGTCTTGTTGTCTTTAGCAACACGACACAAACATTTGAAGGCAGGGTTCACTTGACGTGACCTCAGACCTGGTGACTTGACCTACGATGACCGGAGATCAAACTTTGATAAAGTGTGGGTAATTGATGCCCGAACAGCTGTACAAAATTTGGTGGCGCTGCGCGCCGCAGTTTTCTCGCTATTCCGGAAAAACCTCAGGGGGTCAAAATGACCCCACTTGGCTGAGGGTTAAAGACGAGCAATGACCTGATACCGAGTACCCCTTAATCGCTGACGAAGGGTGCTACAATATACGTGAAAGCTCCGTTTTTAATATTTTCTTGTGGAGTAAGTCTGCTTAGTATTCAATCTTTATCACCCACTCCGCAGCATGTTTTTCGCGGATCCCAGATGAGTCCGTGAACAGATCGGAAGGGCGTTGAAAAGGTTGGAGGGGCCCTCTAGACAATCTGAATGTGGGCCTTTCAACAGTCAGAATGCAGTTGTCCTGCGAATAGAACTTAAAATTTTCGCGTCGCTCCGCGGCGCCAATTCACACTATTAATTTTCTTATGATATATCCTACGGTGTTAAAAACGTTTGCCATTTCTCGGCGCATTCATGTGTTATGCTGTTATTTACCTGTATGATTGGCTAAAACAGTTCACTATTGCACTTTTTACCGTCCTTAAAACGCACAATAATATGTTTAGAGATCCGCATCATACGCAATGCGACTCATTGATGATAATGCATATCCAGGGCATAAGACTCAAAGTTTTCGTGCCGCTCCGCAGTGCAATTGACTTAAAATGTACAGGTTTTAAATCAAAATATTTTAAGTCGGCACAGCTTATTCCAAATTGGTGTCGCTGGTTCCAATGTTGATATAGGGCAGTTTTCGAACTCCAGATCCTAAGAGTTGATATGGCCCAATGGCTCATGCCAAGGGACGGCGTCAACGGGGGGCAGGGCAGGGGGGCGAACATATATTCCCCCCAGAATTTCACGGAGGCCCCACTCCCAAATTGGTGCCCCCTGTTACAGTTGGCCAAAAGAGCGGAAGTTGTGTTGCTCTGGTCAAATTTATTAAATGAGGAAAGCCTACATGACGCCACTGTAGGGCGTAGGCCCCGAGACTAGACAGGAGGCCCCCAGTACTAGACAGGAGCCCCCCCCTAGTTCCAGACAGGGGGCTCCCATACTAGACAGGAGGCCCCTAGTACCAGACAGGAGGCCCCATACTAGACAGGAGGTCCCCATACTAGACAGGAGGCCCTCCAGTACCATACAGGAGGCCCTCCAGTACCAGACAGGAGGCCCCCATACCAGACAGGAGGCCCCAGTACTAGACAGGAGGCCCCCATACTAGACAAGAGCCCCCCAGTACTAGACAGGAGACCCCCATACTAGACAGGAGGCCCCATACTAGACATGAGGCCCCCAGTACTAGATAGGAGGCCCTCATATTAAACAGGAGGCCCTACAGTACCAGACAGGAGGCCTCTAGTACTAGAAAGGAGGCCCCAGAACTAAACACTGGGCCCCCGGTACTAAACAGGAGGTCCCATGTACTAGACAGGAGCCCCCCACACACCCCCCATTACTAGACGGGAGGCCCCCGGTATTAGACAGAGACTCCGAACAAGTAACAAGATAGGAGGCCACCAAACCCGGTAGGTACTAGACAGGGAAGGGGCCCCGGTAAAAAGATTGGAGGAGTCCCGTTACTAGATACTAACAGGAGCTCTATGTGCTAGGACATAAGGCCCTCGGTACAAGACGGGAGGCCCCGTTGCTAGACAGGAGGCCCCGGTACTAGTCAGGAGGCCTCCGTTTCTAGACAGGAGGCCCCTGTAATAAACAGGAGGCCCCGGTACTGGACAGGAGGTCCCAGTACAAGACAGGAGGCCCCCTGTACTAAAATGGGGCCCCTAAAAACTATCCCTAAGGTTGTAATACTTTCGAATTTGACCCACTTCATTATGAGGAGGCGCCTCCAATTTCACCTTATATTATATATATTATATATATATATATATATATAAATATAAATATATATATATATATATATATAATAATTATATATATTAAATTAATATATTCATGACCATAGTCTCAGCCCCGACTAGAAAACAAGGGGGCATAATAATCTGAGTGGATTGTCATATTCCACAAAATTTCCTGACCAATACCAATCCAATACCGAACCGGAGGCATTTTGGGTGACCGGAAACCGACCAATTTTGGTTGAAGCCAAAAATGTTCCAAATTTGACCGATTTTGAAATTATAGGTGGTGATGGAGTAAGTAAAATGCATATTGTATAATGCATGCAATACTTATTTTTGAGGACCTTACTTAATCTTGTGAGCAATATCTTCTATCTTGATATAATAATGTGTTCTATTTAGTATCTATATTAATTGACTGAATTTTGAGCAAATTAAGCATCAATTTGCATTTTGCTGGATAGAAATAAGAATGCGTAATAATGTGACGAAAATGTGAATTATTAGATATAACGATACAAATGAATTGAGTCTCAAATTTCAAAAATATTCGAGAAAAAAAGGTCACTATATTTCGGCACAAACCTTCATCAGGGGACAGTCACCTGGTGAAGGTTTGTGCCGAAATATAGTGACCTTTTATCGAACATTTTTGAATTTTGAGACTCAAGTCATTTGTATCGTTATATCTATTAATTATGTCAAGTCTCAAACAAGGGTTAAA
>VOPJ01015798.1:0-12609 GCA_014673585.1 Semibalanus balanoides | reverse complement strand
CACACAACCGTGGTTGGGCCAGGTGGTGCCCCCACCGCAGTGCACAGATACTTTCAAGAGAGACTGTACAGAGCGTGAGCAGAAGCTCCTGCGATTACAGCCTCCTCTGAGCTCAGCAGCATCTGCAGAGACTAGGTATTAGGCAATACAAACATTCGCTAATGGATACCGACGCTTAACCCGCGCATGGACGGGGGTCTGAGCCAACTTAGAACGGACGGGGGAGGGGCGGATAACCGCCACCCCCCCCCCCCAGAGATCTCGAAAACTACGCAACGTAGCGAGAAGCAGAACACGGCGTTAGGTAGGTCGTGACAAGTACTAGAGAAAGTACACATATTATTTTTCGATCAGGTCAATACAGAAGTCACCAGAGGTCAAAACAGGTCAAATTTTCCCATATTTTGAGTAAATTGAGCACTGCTTCACATAATCCGGGCTAGCTCAATAATTAACATAGCTAGGAGCATTCTGAAAACAACGGAAATGCCCTTGAAACGCTCTTTCTGCAAGATGCCTTCAAATTTGAGATAAGGTCAATAGTTTAGGCTCCAGAGGCCAGCAAAGGTCAAAATGCAAAATTTTATGTATTTTTTGCTAATAACTTTTATTTGTAAACGCTAAGCAACAATTTTGCCATCATCGTGTTTCTCTTATCACGGCGCATCGAATCATATATCGTATGAACTAGCCAGGTCAAACAAAAAATACATGACCTGACCTGAGGTCATGTCAAGGTCAAGTCAAATTTTACATCATTCGATGGAGCTCGACAAGAGAAACAGAATGGTGAAAACCATAGCACTCTACCTCACGTAGAAGATGAGTTATTGTACAAAAATCATATGCCCTTGGGGCACCTTGGATTCGACCTTCAACAGGTCACGGAAGAAAATTACAACATGCATTCTTCTGCTAAGCTCCAAAATAGTGACAAGGAGGAAAATTGACCATATTTAGCCAGGTTTTGTTCGATTGGGGCGCATTTCAATTTTCCCCCATAACTTATAATGGGAGGTCACGAAATTGACATGACCTCAGGTCACCGACATCAAAAATCCGAGATAAACGAACTGTACGAGTGGTATATACGAGCCTCCGAATATCGTATATACCACTGGCCTTATTACACACTGTGAGTATCAAACTGTTTGGTTCACCACTGTGGCTTCGGCAAGATGTCAAACTTTCAAAAATGTGACTTGTGGTCAGGTCATTTAATGTGACCTGACAACGTGACCTTGAAATTTAGGAGGTACAAAATTTCAGAAAGTGTGAGTAATTGATGCCCATACAGCTATGCAAAATTTGGCGGCGCTACGCGCCGCCGTTTTACCGCTACCCCTGAAAAACCTCCGGGGGCGGATGTCCGCCCCCCCCCGTCCGTGCGCGGGTTAAAATAAGAAATAACTGAAAGCGATATCGCACTATGTACAACAAACTAGTAGATGGACAATGCTTAACAACACGAGTGGTATGTGACGCAGCGATTTAAATAAATTTCAATGAGGGCCATGGTAATGGACTAGTCAGAAACTGTGCACCATTGTAGGACTGAATTTGATCCTGACTCAACGCACAAAACAGACATTCACAAAGACCGACCAGCGGAGCCAGAATTACCTTCAATATCTCCGATGCTGTGCGCCTTCCAGTAGCAGCGTTTGGCCTCCTGCAGCTTGTCCAGCTTCTCGTACGACTCCCCCATGGCCATCAGCATGCGGCTATCATTGGGCCGCAGCTGGTGGGCCTGCTTGTAGTAGTACTGGCAGTAGAGCGGCATCTTCAGGATCTCGTACATCTGGCCGAGGCCGTACCAGGCGCGGTAGTCGAGCCGATTCACATCGATCGCCTGCCGGTAGCACTGGATGGCGGCGTTGGTGTTCTTCAGCTCCAGGTACTCGTGGCCCATCAGGGTCCAGGCGGCCAGGTAGTTGGCGTTGAGACGCAGCGCCCGCTGGAAGTACAGGATCGCCTTCTCGTGGTGGTTCTTCAGGCTGTAGTAGTTGCCGATGACGCAGCACGTCTCGACGCTGTACTTGTTGATGTTGGAGAGGGTGTGCGCCAGGTTGCAGAGCTCCACCTGCATGCCCTTGACGTAGAGCAGGTTGCTGTAGGAGTCCATGTTCTCCAGACGACACGGGTCCGCTTTCAGCAGGTTCTGTGCACACACAGCACGCGACGGTCAGAATAAATGAAGTAAAACGACGGAGACCAGCTGTAAGCTGAGAACATGTGGAGCGATGTGTTTAGTACATGACACATGTCATAAATGCAGCATGAGTGATATTTCCAAGTGGGGGTTTAGTATTGCAAGCTCAAATGATGGCTGACAATACAAATGACAATACAAAATGCATCACAAAAAAATGAAAAGCAATCGACGGTACTGCATTATTCTCCTACAACACATCACTAGACACCGCAAGACACGCAGCCGGCAGCACAGCTCAGGTCCGTCTCACCTGGAACAGCTCGATGGCCTGGTCCACTTCCCGCATGTTCTGGTACCCGATGGCGATCTGGGCGCTGATGTAGGCGGCGTTCTGCAGGCCGGCCGCCTGGAACGCCCGGTAGATGCCCAGAGCCTCCGAGTTCAGCTGCAGATCGAGGAACACCTGCGCGAAGAACAGCTGACGCATCCAGTTGTCGGGCAGCTGCAGCCGGGCCAGCATCTCTCTGTCGGTGACGAGCGCGGCCAGCTCGAGCCAGGCCTGCCAGAGCAGCGGCTGACGGCGCACGGCCGCCGTCAGCGCCTCGACGGCCGGCTTGCACAGCTCCAGCCGCCGCAACACCACGCCGTACAGGTAGCTGACGAAGCCGTCACACTCGGGCGAGTCGTGCAGCGGCTGCAGCTCGGCGCGAAGCTCGGCCAGCTCGGGGCACTTGGTGCGCGGCGCCGGCGTCAGCGGGTCGGGCGCGTCCTCAGCCCGCCGCCGCTCGGCCGCCAGGTAGCGGGAGTAGAGGTGCAGGAAGCGGCCGCGGCCGCCGGCGCAGTGGCGGCTCTGGTGGGCGGCCCGGTCCAGCTCGCCTAGCAGTATGTAGTCGTGTGCCAGCTCTGTCGCCTCCAGCTCGGCGGACTCAGGGTCAGTGTCAGCGTCACCGGCCGGAGATGGACCGGCCGCCGCCTGCTGGGGACCCAGGAGGGATGGATTGAGTCAGAGGGAAGGTCAGGGGACACTGCCAGGGTGCTGTGTTGGCAGCACCGGCCAGGGACACACCGGCCACTGAGGACCCGGGAGGGATGGATTGAGTCAAAGGGAAGGTCAGGGGACACTGCCAGGGTGCTGTGTTGGCAGCACCGGCCAGGGACATACCGGCCACTGGGGACCCAGGAGGGATGGCTTGAGTCAAAGGGAAGGTCAGGGGACACTGCCAGGGTGCTGTGTTGGACAGCACCAGCCAGGGACACACCGGCCACTGAGGACCCGGGAGGGATGGATTGAGTCAAGAGGGAAGGTCAGGGGACACTGCCAGGGTGCAGTGTGAGTCAGATGGCCAGTCACAGGGGTCAGTGTCACATATGTATGTTGGTGTCTACCAAAATACTAAATGTCTTCAGTAGCAGCAACAATAACAATGATAAGTGACAAAGAGAGACAGGGTTGAAAACTGTGATGATGTATTGGTATCATCAACATAAATATACACATTTTCAATACAAAGTCAGCATTCCATTTATCAACTACAAGCAAAACGCTTGTCAGAGCATACAGCATTATATTTTAATATCAAACCCTATTTCAGTAACACAATACCCACCTCATGCGGTCCTTCCTTTACATCCTGAAGCGCCATGAGCATCTCCCCGCACCATTTGCTGCAGTGTCGTAGGTACCTCTGCCGACAGAGGCTGCGTATGGTGCGCAGATCCCGCTTCACCTCTGGTAGGTCCAGCTCCAGACCCAAAGCCTCCGCATTGGCCGCCATCGTGATATGACAACCGGGAAACACCGCTTCCCTGAACACAGATGGAAGCATGTTAAGCATCAACCCTGCATTCTATAGATGTCGATTTCTGACGTTTTTTGTTTGAATCTTGCAAATGGATGGCAATATTGGGTCACTCTCGTCAAACAAAGCATGCTGAGTGTTGCAGACTGCGGGATGCCTGAACTGTACCACTTATTATTTGATCGGCTAAAGCTCAAGCTCAGATCGGGATGTGGCAGTCAGGCTGACTTTTTCAGATGCCCGCCAAGGGATTTGAGCCCAGGTCACTGGTACAGAAGGCAACCCAGAGCAGACATGTGCATGGATCTGAAGTAGTAGGATCTATGATCCCAGAGGATCTCTCGACAAAACACAATGTTGGATATTTGATCCCACTGGATCCCATGACAAATTACAACAGTGGATCTTGGATCCCAGTGGATCTTTTGATTACATTGTTCAGCGGATCTTGGATCCCACAGGATCCTATTATAAACAATGAAAATGGATATATGATCCCAGCGGATCTCGGATCCGACTTGCATATTATGCCATAATTATAGTATTTATCAACAAAATAGAACTAAAAGGCATGAATCCATGCTAGTTGCATAAACAACAAATGAAAAGTACTGACAATTACTTTTACAATTGGTTCCAAAAATACACATGTATAATGGCGGATCTGGGATCCCAGTGGATTCCAATGCAAAATGGTTCCTGCGATCTCGGATCCAGGTGGATCCGTCAGCAAATATTGAAGACGGATCTATGATCCCAGTGGATTCATCAACAATTTGTGAATGTGGATCTATGATCCCAGCGGATCCGGGATCCAGATCACACAGATCAGATCCCATGATCCGTTTTTGGGATCCGAGCACATGTCTGACCCAGAGTATACCTACTTATATTAATCTTACTTATCAACCCAAGGCCGCACAAGAGCATCAACTTATCTTACCGGATTACCGCGTTACCCACGGTAATGAAATAGGATTACCACCGCAACGCGCGAGCCTTGAATTGGCGGTAAACTCAAGTTAAAATCTGTCATTGCGCCATAATCGAAAATTCTGCGCTAGTGCATATTGGGTAAAGGTTAAATCACACGGTTTTTCCAAAGCTACCAGATTACCGCAACGACCGCAACCGTGCCTCCGACTTGAACGAGCCCACTGAACTCTATAGAGACCTCAATGGACTACCACTGTCACACGCCGGCGCAGCGAAGTGGCTGCTCAAGATTTCTTTGGTTACTCGCTCACTGACACTCAGTCCACGGCCAGTGCCTCATATATTTTTTTTTAGAAACAACCATGAGAAACTGCACCTCCAGGGTGAAGCCTTCATCTTTAAAATTAGATTGCGCTCATATCCGTTATGCAGCTCCAAAAGGTGCATTATTACTTGCATGCATCAAATTCGTTTTTCCTCTCCGTTATGCTTCGTATTAGGTTGTGAAAATGTATTTAAATTTACATTGTTTATTTCCTGCGCTCATTTCTCAGATTTCAAAATAGATCTGGAAGCACAAGACTGTACCATGATAAGGCTTATCGTCTGTATAAATATAATCTGTATAAAAAGGCCTTTACGTCGAGTTAATACAAACAACTGCATCGAGCCTTCAACCTGTCTAAGCGAAATGCTGTGCATATATGATGTCATCTGCCCAAAAACCTAAATTGGTTTTCCCTTACGGAGAATCTATCTATTCAGTTTGTGTTGCACCAATTATTAAAATAAACGAGAATAGGTTGCCTTATTAATTGTTTGAGTATAAAGCAGGAAAGAAATGACCAGACTGGCTTATTTCTTGTGAATGGAAGAAGCGGGAGGAACGTCAACTACGAGAAAACCATAATGTCACACCTTACTGTTATTGGCTGAATGGGAGAAATGGTCCATGACATCACTGGCTCTAAATGTCACATGAGACCGAGCTCGTGACAATCATTTGCTTCCACCGTTGAAGTTGTTGATGGGTGTTGGCAAGGCCGAAGGCAGGGCTGTATTAACCAGGTGGAACCTCTCCGGCCGGAAAAAGTGGTGAAGCACTTAATTTAGTAAGGCCGCGGACCCCGAAGTCGCTGTTGACGTGAAACGGGGGACGCGGGCGGGCCGGCCGCCGTTACAACACATTAAGTGCGTTTGCGTGCCTCAAACTTAGAATTCCGCGCTTTTGCTTCTTTGTTATTACCGGCCGATGCAAAACTTTAGGAACATTGTCTAATCACAAATCATTGCGTTCTTGTCGGATGACGCTGCATAACTAAAATCAGAACCATTTGTACTATGGCTACCACGTGCGCGAAGTTCAACCTTACGGTGATTACCGGCGCCGGCCGGACGGCGGCTTCGAAACGATGACAAGATGCATCTCTTGATGCCATTACCCGGGTTGGAAAATATAAATACTACGGAATGGAATTTCCTGAGAAGAATACCTCATTACATTAGTTGCATTGTTTTGGCATTGTACTTCTTCTCAGTGACGTAGTACCAAACGAATACTCCTTTAACCGGTATTTGGGCGATGTACCGTTCAGGCCGTCAATTTGAAATTTATTAAGCAAGTAGGGTAGGTAACTATAGGGTAACGGGATATTTTTGTTGGCCGACACGAGGGCCTTTCCCCTGAGAGTGGATGGGTCGCCTTCCTGGGGACCAGGGAGCGCAGTCAGGGGCTGAGGGGGCACATGCCCCCTTGACCCTTTTACACTAAAGTATGGTTGGACGGTCCCTTTGCGACTTTTTTAGCGCCCTGCAAAAATTATAGTGGGCCTAAAATCCGGGGTAATATTTTTTTTCGCGATTTTTTCCGGGGTTTGCTTGCCGAAGGGCCCCTGGGATGCCGTTCCCCTGCCGAAGGTCTTGGCTGCGCCTTCTGTGGGGTGGACTCCGCGCCATAGCGCTGCAGATTTATAATATATATATATAATTATATATTATATATATATATATATATATATTATATAAAATATTATATATATTCACTGTATATTCATATCCGCCGAAGTTCAATTTAAAACCAGCTTTGTTTTGTCTGCATCCTTCCATGGAATCTCAATGGCCCTTTGAGCCATGTCCCGTCCCCAAAGGTCCTAAAACCCTGATTGCCTCCCCCAAAAAAAATTCGGAGTAAAGTTGCGTTCGGTTCACGATTATGCCCCCCCCCCCCTCCCAAAGTAAACAATATCTCGCGTCTGGACTATGCTTTGCTCACCCCCCTCCCTCTTGGAGGTCCACGTAGGCACCAGCAGCATACGGTACTAAGAAGTGGTGTCTCAAAGACTCAAAAACCTAGGTTAATACCAATATCAAGTTCATATCGGTATTATAATTCTAGTCTTTTGTATAAGGTGCACAATCTAGGCTATCATCGTTGAAAAATACTTTAATTGCCTGCCTTACAGGGGGCCTCTTTAGTCCAAAATTGTTTCGCACATGTTCATCAGCAAAGAACACCACAGATTGGGTTAGAAATTCTAAGCTTCCGATATTATTTTAGGTAAATTATGGCTGTGTCACCTATACCAATTGGTTATTTCAGCTTTCATATACGACTTTAATATTGTCTTTACGCTTCATGAAACTAAGCCAATGCTGAAAAATGTGCACGCACACACGCCCGTACAATTGCCAGCAACCAAACATTGGGCGAAGCCGTCGAAATGTAAAACAACGATCTCTTCCCCGGTTTCACGTTCTCACGTTCGGACCATCAGCGTCGACTTGTCCAAGGGACTATTGTTCGATAACTAATGCATGATTTCGACACAAATAAAAGGCTTATGAGTAAGATCTATTACTCACACGCCAACGGTTTGATCATGGTCTCGGACTCAGCATAGTGCGCGTAATGGACTGATTTGGCGCGATTGTACACCACTAACTATATTAGCTTCACTTCCATCCGATGTATAATGAAGAGGCCGAGTGCTAGCACCCCTGGCAAACTCTTAAGCTCGCTAAAGTGGCAAGGGCATGTTCTCAGATGATTTGGCAAGCGGAAAGCGTACATCATACCGCTTTTAAATGGCGGTGATATCCTCATGCTTCGTTGCCTTCCTTCAGAAATTCTGAATTCTAGGCTCTATATCAAGCCCTGTTGGCCCTTCATACTAATCCGGCTGTTGGCCAAGCGGTTGTGATTAGTTTGCAAATGCTTCCTAGCCGGTAAGAATTATCCAAACAATACAACGTTGGCGGATGTATAATTTAAAATTTTAACATTTGACATTTGAATGTGTTGGTCGTATCGGGCGCACTGCATATCGCTTTCGTGTTCCATAGGAGCAGGGGCGTTAAGCTCTCCAAAAAGTTTGGGTGGGCGCTGGTTTTGTAAAAATTCGCTTAAAATACCATCAATTTCACAATTACAGGATTTCCTTCCGGATTTGACGACTTATCTCCAAGGTGGTGGTGGGCTGGGGCCCAAGGGGGGGGGGGGCTGAAATCCCCTGATTGAATGGAACCTACACCCCTGCTAGGTAGGTACCTATCTACACAACTATTACTTTGCTCTAGATGTGTAACCTTATCTTATTTTTAGTTGGATATTCTGTGTACTGCTTAAAATGTAAGATACAATTATCTTAATCTGTCCTTATAATGTGTCTGCCTCTGTACTAATAATTATACAGACTATTATTTGCATGCAACACCTATAGTCTCTGCCTAATTTTAAATTGGGGAGACAAAATGTGTTCTGTTCAGAACTGTTGCTGTCACCGTCAAGGTTCAAGTTTTTTGGCTAGCTGGTTTGGACCCTAGGGTCTTCATGCATTACAAATTTGTTGTTTCATGCCTCATGATAACAATCATGATCATTACAAGTTGTATCACCATACATGTAACAATATATTATTGTATATGAATGGGCAGATCCAGGGGGTGGGGCAATCTAGCCATGGCCCCAAAATGTCTCAAATATGATAAAATTTACATATTTTCTGGCTCCATATGCTTGAGATAACATGGTTGTCACAATAAAATCACAATCATAGTCAAGAGTCACTAAGTGCCAAATTTTGTGACATCATTAACCCTATTACTGTCAGGGGGCCGAATCGCCCCCCCCTTCATTTTTTTTTTGCGTACAGTTCATTCATAACTCAATCCAGAATCTTCAAACTTGCTGACTTTTCCTAACATTTCATTGCGCATCAAATGGTGTACTTTTTTTCCTGAATTAAGTCATTAGGAGGGGGTCCAAGACAGTTTTTAGGGGGCATGTTTGGCCATTTTGACACAAAATATTTGCATGGTTAAGCACTCGTGGAGAGTTGTGTGTTGAAGGGAAGTGTTAGCAAAAAACACATTTCGGTAGAAAATTGATTGTTCTTTCAGATGGCAATCTCGAAATTTCAAAATTTTACTGCTTTGTTGCAGCGCCCTAAAGCCACAATCATCATCATCAAAATTTTAAATTTTGAAATCCAAAATTTTTGAAAAACGTATTTTTTTACAAAATGATACAAGTTTTTTGTTTTCATGAGGTTTAAAAAAGCGGAATATGTGTAAAATAAAACATGCCAATTAATATGTTTTGAAAGTTTCAGGGTGGCATCTAAATATTTGATGACCTGATGTCAGGTCAAATGCTAACCTTCCAATATAAATATATGGTGAAAATGAAAAAACAGGGTTTACACTTGTATCAATCCAATTATTCAGTTCATGCCCATCTAGCCCCCTTCTTGATGGACAGGATAATTTTTTAGTCATGACCTTTTGAAGGTCATTCAAGGTCACGAACACTTTTTTTTCCATAATTGTGATTGGAAAACCCAAACTTATTAGAAATCACAATGGGTCTCAAAAATGTTTGTCCGTCAATTACGCATCTTTTATATCTAGTTTTTCAATCCCCCAAAATTTTGATATGATATGCATTTTCTTTTTGTGTTTGAACCAAACTTATGGCACCTTGGACCCTTGACCTTGGACCTGGGGTTCAAAATTTTCGATTGGACAAAGGTTGGTATGATTCGAAGTTTCGAACCGCAATGACGAGAAGAAAAACCCGATGGTATCAAATAGGCTCTTATTTTAGCTAAAAGTTTCTTAACGAACAAACTTCTGCTGAAAAACCCAGTGTTTTTTTCATTATTTTGTTGGACCTCTTAACAGCCCAAACCAGTGACCTGAGGGTTCATTTTCTGATGCCAAACTGGCGAAAGACAATTAAAAACTGCTTCAGTGCTTTTTCGGATTTCCTCTAGCTGTTCATAGTTTCCGAGTATGGCAAGTTTCCTGAAAATATCATGTTTTGACAAATATGACTTTTGATGACGTCATTTAACCTTGAAGATAGCGACCCAAGGTCACTAAAATTTGACAAAATAGGGTTAGTTGTTGACCCTAACAACATACCAAGTTTCATGTTTTTAGCTCTTATGGCAGCCGAGATCTGAAGGGGGGGGCGAATAAGTCCCCCCCCCGACAAATTCGTATACTTTTCATCCCTCCAGGAATAGGGTTAAGACTGTCATATGGCCCTAGATCGGCTCAAACTCGAACCTTGATGGCATCCTCTACAGTAATCCCAGCCCCACTATGACAAAAAGTCCAGTATTTTGATGTGACAGGCGGTTTAACCCTAACTAACCCCATGCATTGACCATGATTGCTTTATTATTTTGAGACTGGCTAGGTGCCAGTAGTTTCCAAACAGCTTATGTTACCTATATCTTTCAGGCAAAGATGAGTGGCAAGAAGGGTGTGGCCCAGCCAGCCTTACACAAGGTTATTATGGTGGGCAGTGGAGGAGTGGGAAAGTCGGCGCTCACACTGCAGTTTATGTATGATGAGGTATGTCATCCAGCTGTCATTGTTGCTGATGCGAGTTGTTAACCATCAGAAGTGAAACATTATTTTGTTATTACCTGAAAATGTATGAATTGCTTTTTATTGACACTGTAAGCTGTAATACAGAATCCTTTTTCATAATACTTGCTTTTGTCTGTCCTCATTACAAAGTGTTTTTACTTTTTCATCACAATTGTGCACTAGTAGTCGTACAATCATTTATTTTTTATTTCTGTACAATCCATTGACATTTATCCTCTCCATAAAGTGCATGATGCTAAGATCTGATATGACCAACTCAGCTGTTGCATCAGTATGATAAGGGTAGGGATGTGGGATTGGGATTGTTTCCAGTCTCATTTGAAATACAACGACATATTTTCTTAGCATTGGATATATATATTTACCATTCATTTCCTGCAAATATTTAACTTATCAGCAGAGCAAATAAAAAACATATCTAACTTTCCATACGATAAGCACTGAACAGTTAGCTGGCCAGTCAGCATGGTCCTCGCTCCTCACCATACTCATCGTGTGTGTCATGTATGTGAATTCGTGTGGCTGCAGTTTGTTGAAGACTACGAGCCGACCAAGGCTGACTCGTATCGTAAGAAGGTAGTCCTGGACGGCGATGAGGTGCAGATCGACATTCTGGACACGGCCGGACAGGAGGACTACGCTGCCATCAGGTGAGTTCAGCTGTGTCACAGGGAACAGTCCGGCAGTATCATATCATCACCCGCTCGTCCTGGCCCTTTCCTCTCTGTTGTACCCCCTCTTCTTGTTGCCTCTCTGTTCTGCCGGGCTCTCGTCCGTTCCCGCTCTGTTTTACCCGGCTCCGTCCCGTTGTGCCGCAGTTCGCGGTAGTGTCCGCCCCCTGTAGCTCAGTGGGAGAGCGCTGGAATTCTGACCTATCCCGGTAGTGGCAGCCCGGGTTCGAGTCGCTTCGGCGCTCGCTATTTGCTCCTGACTGGGACGGACCGTGTCCAGGTATGTCGGGCGCGTAAAACTTTCGTCTCTAAATTCTGCCGGCCAACAGAATTGTGTTGTGCCAATCCGAATTGTGCGATCGGATGGTTAGGTCAGGACCTGCGCAACAAGCTCTGCTTAGCGGGGGTCATGACCTCGGAAAGCCATCCTCACAAAACATTCGGATTAAATTCATACACAAAATGACCAGAAATAAACGGCCATGATGTTGCTCCATACGATATGGCTGGCCAAACGATTTCGATTTTGACATAACGATTTTGTTTGGTAATGCAAATTGACCATAGTGATCGGCATTTTTTTCATTTCTGCAAACTAGTGACATTATGTTGAACCGTCAGCGTTACCCCAAACTCTGAACTGCCGGCGTCAGGTTCCAGCGCGTCAGGCGCGAATCTCGGCCTGTCCATAGTTTTCGCCGTTTCTGATATCTTTCCGTCGCGATCCAGTCATTGCAGGACACAAGAGCGCTGCTGGTGTGGTTTTGCCAGTTGTTGTGTTTGGCCCGGCCTTCCGCGGGGACGGGGGGGGGGGCATACCGCCGTCCCTGAACCAGATTTGTCTGCACGTCTGTCCGATGACGAGTGCAGGGGAAACTGAGAGCGATGATTCAGCGAGTGACGTCACACTCACTCGCGAACGTTCCTCTGTTGATGCTCATATTTTAAATTGTATTTGAAGTGTCACGATTCGTGAGGGATTAGCTTACTTGGGGACCAAAATAAATAAATATACCATTACTTAATGTACTATTTCGTTTTCCAGCCAATTTCGTCATCCTCAGAACATGGGTACAAATAATGCAAAAACGGCATATCAAATTTGGGATTGTTATATTTAATGTTTTGCAGTTATTGGGGATATCCG